>JAKUCV010005694.1:0-53955 GCA_028386065.3 Turnera subulata | reverse complement strand
TAAATCCCCAGGAAAGACTGGAGGAACAGTGGTTCACTTAAAACCCAGCCTCCTAGACAGGACTCACTTGCACAGTGTTATAATTCACAACCTATACCCGACAAAGGCGGCTTAGCCGGCCAACAAAAAGAACAAGGCGGCTTTGCCAGCCAACAAAGAGATAAGGCGGCTTAGCCGGCCAACAAAGAGATAAAGGCGGGTTAGCCAGCCAAATATTGAATACTAAATAAATGCGGAAATTAAAGGCGGAATAATAAAGAAAGAACACACTAAAATTGTTAACGGAGTTCGGCCAATTATGCCTACGTCTCCGGAGCACTGCTCTTTTTATAGGAGAGGAAGAATATTTAGTACAATTTTTAGGATACAATGTACTCTAATTTGGGATGGATTTCTAAGGCAAGGGGGAGTTCTATTTATAGCAAAACAAAACTCCCCACAAGCACTTTCTCCAAGATGTGGGATTAGAATGGGCAACACTATTCCAACAGCAACCCCTTCCCAGAAATAATTTTGCATGTCGGATTAGCCATTAGGGATGACAAAATATAAACTACAATAAGCCAATAGCCAATCTTTTTGTTTTCTTTCATGAGAACGGACTTGACAATCACGGCCCATCTCAATTTCGTCCTAGTTATGAATTTATAAAAAGAAAAAAAAAAGTTCCCATCAATTTTTGTAAAGGATTTCCTATTCATGTTATAAAATTCGATATGATGACAAAAGATAACAAGGTAACGTTGATATTAATATTACACACTAAATAAACTTCAGGTTCTAAATGAGTAGCTGTCAATGCTAGACTTTGTACCTTGACTTCTGCACCAATTCTTTTGCATGAACTGGAATATCTCTTCCCCAGATAAAGTAGTGTAGCTTTGCCAGGTCTCTTGCTTGCAAAAGACTTTTTTTTTTGAACAAATGCTTGGAAAAGACTTGAGAACTCGTTTTCCAGCAGAATCAACTGCTATCTATTTCAGTAACAACGTAGCAGTATTAATTTTGGGACCTTGAAAACAAAATTCTGCGAGCTTAGTGGAAAAGGTCCCGCAATTACTGATGATGAAGTAGCGGTCAGTGTAATGTCATCCATTCCCTCTTTGTCTATCACTCTGTATTCCACCACTGGCAATGTCAATGACCAGCAGCTTAGAAATTATAAGCATCCTTGTCGCCTAATAATAAGGGTTTAATGAGCTAGCAGGAAGTAGTAATTAAATAAGGGCCTCGCTGTCTTATAAGAAGCCATGCAGTGTCTTTGCTGCAAAAATGACAGCTATATATATCAGATGTAGAAAACAGGAAATAAAAGGTATGGGCTAGGAGCAATTGAACGTCACTTCCAAGCAAGAATGTGTACATGTCACTGAAAAGCAGGCACATAAGAAATGCATTGTTGCAGAGTTATTAGCCACTCCATGCTATTATGCTAAGGGATTTGTATCTTGAGGATGCTGTGCTATCCATGTTGGCAGGAATAGAGAGGCTCATTACCATTTGCCATAGCCTAACCCTATAGGCCATTATGATTTATGCATATAGCTTCATGGCCCAACATCTCATCCAATACCCATCATGCTTTATGGCTTGAGAGGAAACGTTAGCCATTTTCCTCTATCCCTTTGTGGACATTTCCAACCTTTGTTTTAACTTTACAAGCAGGAACTGCAATCATGATTAGTTCCATGGCCCTGGCCCTCCCCACTTTAGTCATTGTAAGGGGGATGACTGATAATAATGATAATGACTTTTTTGAGTGTCATTAGGCTGAGCTTCGTGGTTGGGCCTGTATGTAATATGGCCTACATAACATAACATCAATCCATCGTTTCCTTCAGACTTGAAAGGAAACCCACACAAAACACTTGATTCCCATTTTATCCCTCATTCACGAGTTCAACAAGGAAGGGACATTGAAAATACTAAATAAAGTCATAGCCTTTCTTAGCTCTGAGTACACATCTTTCTAGCCTATCACCCTAGGCTGCTGGTTGTTTTCATCATCAGTAAACAACCAATAATTGCATCAAAACTTGCCACACATAATTGCATATGCAATAGAACCAACCTTTGTATGGCCATAATTATTGGTCCATTGCCATACGTTTCTCTGATAGTAAATCTAACTGTTTCTTTTCTTTTCTACTAACAATAAATAAACACACACGCATCAAATTGCCATAGAATATGCTTTCCTGGATCCAAGATTGATGCGAAATTGCTTCCCGATAGAGCTCAGCAACCAATAATATTCAATACCCACAACACAAAAAACCTTTGTTTTTGTTATTGGATCGATTGAAGATTTAGGCAATTGGAGGAGTCTAGACAAATTCTATGGAGGTTGCTTTTACCAATAATGCCTTGCGAGTTGTGACCATTATGCATGCATCAAACAATGTAGTTTTACCAATCATGGGGTAATAGATCATTGTACGTATGTAACAGCACCGTCACGAGCATAATCCTATTTTAGCACGATTTTACTTTCTTGATTGTCATCACATAGCTTTGGCGTACCAATTGGGTGCATCCAGCAAACTGGCAAGAAGTAATTAGTGACCAGAAAGGGATAGAAGTTACGTTCTTTCATTCATTTTTTATCTAGGTTCAATGTCTCAAAGATCACTTTTGATGGCATCTAGTACGATTGCAACAACAAGAATCATGCTATTAGCATAAAAAAAACAAAAAAAAGGGATCATGCTATGCAAAATGCGGTGGTCGGCCCGCGGAAAACAAGTGCATATAATCCACTCAAGTAAACACAACTTATAATAAAGTGCCACATAATTGGTTATACGCTGTTCATGTATTCTTCCAACCGAATCATGTGGTCTTAACATTAAAGAAGATCAGTTTGCACCATGCACAACAAATAATTAATTAAAAAGAATCCATCAAGATTGTGAAAAGTTGTTAATATAGTATTTGTATTATGATTGATTTATTCAGCTTTACATGTTCAAGTTGTGGCGATATTTAAAATACCCATTAGTTACAGGTCATCATTATCTGAGGATAATATTTATATATAACTTCTCTTAGTTGCTTAGAACTAAAAAAGGGGTTTTATCAACAATTCGGCATCCCCTGTCAATGTCATCAACGCTTGTGGAGCAGCACCGGCAATTACTGTGAGATTCTGCTGCAATTGGCATTATATTGCGTTCAAGGACTCCCTCCAGAAAGCGATTACGGTTCCAGTAATTCACATGGTTCCTACCATTTATATCTGCCCGCATTTGTACGTACTGAAAAATTATTCAATGTGTATAGCTAGGTAGGCAGGCACAGAAGGTAGAGATTGGATATCACGTACACTGACATTCTCAGTGGAGGCCATGCATAAAGCAGAGCCTAGCTCGAAGTAACTTTTTGTGTGAAAAAAGTTTCATCTGCAAAGTATGTTATAAAAATCATAGCTCAAAATGCTTAGAGAATTGGTGAAGCTTTCACCCCTACAACGTATCTAGGTTTTGGAGTTCATTTTTATAATAAAAGGGAAGAAAAAAAGAGTGCATCATTTGATGCAAAGGAATGTGTAGAATTCAAAACAGATGAATGCAATATTCATATCGAGTAGGTGATGGGCTGGTTGATGCAGCCAACCTGCCACACCAAAAAGGATGAGTAATGTTCAGTGCATGATTTCCAGGTATGGTTATATTCCAGGGTCCTCTCAACCCTAGACCATGTAGTAGTACTATAATTTATTTTGCAGCTAGCACAAGCATCGGGTTTGGGTTCACCATGGGATTACAGAGAAAATGCCCCCAACTCCCAGACAAAAAATTTATTATGGGTTTTAATTTCTTGGTGGCTAGAAATTCGCAGTTCCAGAAACCAAAAGCTCAAAGATGGTAAAATCTGCCCTACTTACGTGCTTGCTAAATTACAATTGTGCTGCCTTAATTTTCAATTCTCAAAGATATATAGCTCCTCAAGGTTCTATCATCTCTTTTAATCACATATAACTAATAAGCAATTAATTAAAGCTCATTATTCTCTCATTTCATCAACTTAATAAAGCTTAAGCTTTTTGGTTGAGATAATCATTTGATAGGGATTGATATCATTTTCTTTGTTCTTCTTGCAAACTTAGTAATCCACTAGGAAACAATGACTTCGTCAAGTAATATTAGTTATATGGTTGTAGAAATTCCATTTAATAACAACAAAATGTAACTTCAATCCGTGATATGCAATATAATATATGTATATATGTCCAATGTAATGGGCCATATATAACGTTCTGACTTAAAAAAAATGTAATTGGCTACATCAATGGTGACTTATGAGTATATAAAGACACCTTCACGCACCATGTCTTTACCAATAAAAGGAAAAAGAAGGGCAAAAAAATCAAGCAATCTTCAGTATAATAAAACGAAATAATGGAGTGCTAGAGAACAGCATATCCCTGTGGCTCTCCTTTTTCTTCAGTGTCACAACATCTACTTTTGACTTTGGAGGACCAAGAATATAAGGGAAGATATTATCAAGGATAAAACACCTAGAAATGTCATTGTTAGATTGGTAAGACAAACTACAGTAGCCATCCAATTAATATTCTCATGGTAGCCAGCGAAACCATTATCTAGGGAATTTTAGAATCATGAACTCACTAAGATAGAGGAATTTCCTTTTTAATTCACTTTTATCACATCTTCACTAAACAACCCACAAAAGAAGCAGACATCCCTTTCACGAGTAAAGCATGATGTTCCGTTCAACGTTCAACCCCTTACTCATAAAACTCCACGGCCGTGAGATCGAATGAAAAAAAAAAAAAAACAAACTAAAACAGCCAAAGTCAAGTTTTCCAACCAATAATGTTTTGTTTTTAGATAAGAAGCAAAAAGATAAGGTGGAAAAATGATTAAAGAATTTATGATTGTTTGATATGATTATTTACTGTCAAAAACAGAAAGAAAAGAAAGGATTTTTACCCAAGGTGATTTGTTTTTAAAATTATTATTATCATTAATTATATTATTTGGGAAAAATTGATTTACGATCGTCGCGGGACGGTAAAACGGAGAGGAGGAGAATCTGGGGGTGTCGCATTTGAGAGGACAATGGAGTGAGGGGGTCCAGCTGGCAAGGTGGACGCGCTAGATCCGAGTGCGGGCCCCTACTTCACGTGCCATTCACGCCCCCACAGCTTCGACGAGATAGCAGGAGGCCACGTGTCCTACATGTAAGAGGAGGACAGATGGCGAAATCCTGGGTGGTGGTGTTACGAGGACCACTTTTGTCGTTTTGTGCAGAAATAAAAAAACCCAGTCAGGTGAACCCGTCTCGTTTTTTCGCGTCGCGACAAATTTGTAACTAGCAGTACAAAAGATGTTCTCGTAAAGAGACAAAAATTGCGTTCCCCAAAATGGCCCTGTTTTTGTCCAGTAGTAAAAAGCTTTTGGTTTTTTACGTTACGCCTTGTGGGGTTTTCCGATCTGACGTGGCGCCAATCCCACGGTTCAGGGGATCGTCACTCGGGCTGGACGCGTGGCGTGCTTTGAGGCAGTTCATTCGTGCCCGATTTAACAACGCCTGCTGGAGAGTTGGTGGAGAAGAATACCCCACCATAGGGCCTGGGTTCAAACTTGGCAACTTTGTAGGGAATTTATCTAGATTTCAGTTAAACCGGATGATTTTACCCTCTTTTTTCTCTTAAAGAACAGAAAGAAAAAAGATTATCTATTGGGTTTCTGTTCTGAAATCTTCCCAATATGGATTCCTTTCTAATTGCTGCTAGTTTTAATCAGAAGTGGGAACAAACAAGCATAGGAATGGCAATAGTTTTAATTCAAAGCAACCTTTGAATTTTGTAACTCAATCCGTCGCATTTCAATATTAATTATTACTCCCGTACTGCTACTCTTTACTTATGATGTACTACTAATACATAGTAATTGGCAGAAAACAGACGGCGGACAAAAGGTTTTTTTTTTAATGTTCTTGCAACTCGCAAGGTCTTTGTCGCTTTTCCTATCTCAATCAGAAAAAGAGTTGAAAACTTTGGCATTTTTCTTTTCTTTTTCCAGTCTTTCTTCTCTCTCAATTCCTTCGAGGAGGCATATTGCTACCGACCAAAAACCTCCGTGGTAGATAAGTAGATAAACATATAATCTGCTTATTCATGGATTGGTAATAAATACTGGAAATATAAATGTTTAGGAGAAACCAGACATTTGGCATTTGTCAAAAAAACCCTCTTATTAATTATCATTATGGATACGTGTATCTATATATATCCGGCAATTGGCAAATCAATAAAGAGATGTGCAGATCATTTCAAAACTAATTAGACAGTTAATTACTGGTAAGGGAAAAGGGAAAAAAAAGGAGTAGATGACGATGATCTTGATTAATCCGAACAAAAAAAAACGAAGCAATTTGTTTTTGAACAGATAATAGGTAAACAGGAAAAGTCCAGCGTGGCATTTTCAAAGAAAACGCACAGGGACAACTTGGTAAACTCAGGTTCACGAGAGAGAAATAGAAACCATAACCTTATCCACTTGTGAAACCCAACCCAAACCCTTTATAAAAAGCACAACCAAGTCCCCCTTCCATTTCAAAAGAGGAAAACCATCGACTCCCATTTTCCTCCATTAATACCCACAAAACAACAAAAGGGAAAAAGAGAAAACACACACACACACACACACAGAGAGGAGAGAAAAAAAAAAGAAAAAGAAAAGGGGAAGACAAAAACCAGAAGGAAGAAAAAGAGAAGAGGGCAGAGTAACAAATAGACTTCATCAGTTGTTGTCAAATGGCGACGAGTAAGAGCTACTTCCCCCGACAACAGAACTACCGGTTCCTCACCAGCAACCACCAGGGTTCCTTCACGAACGACTCCTCCTCTTTCGAGCTCGACGAGTCGGACATCTACAGCTCTCACTCCTCCGACTCGCCCGAGTTCCGCAAGCAGGTCCCGAGTTCCCGGCTCTCGAAGAAATCGGCGTCCTCCGCAGCGGCGGCCGCAGCGAACGGCGTGTCGGCGGCGAATCGCCGAGGGGGCACGCCGTCGTCCCTCCCGGTGAACATACCGGATTGGTCGAAGATCCTGAAGGAGGAGTACAGGGACAGCCGAAGGAGGGACTTCGATGACGTGGACGACGACGGCGACGACGAGGAGGCGGCGGACGGCGAGGATTGCTTCGGTGGGAGTGGGAGGGGAGGAGGGGTGAGGGTCCCACCTCACGAGTTCTTGGCGAGGCAGATGGCGAGGACCAGGATTGCGTCGTTCTCGGTGCATGAGGGAGTCGGGCGGACTTTGAAAGGGAGGGATCTTAGTCGGGTCAGGAATGCAATTTGGCAAAAAACTGGGTTTGAAGATTAGCCGCAAGAAATCGAAAAAGGTGAAAATGGAGGGGTTGGGGTTTTTTTTTTTTTTTACTTTAGTTTTTAGAGTAAGATCGGATAAATAACTATTTTTATATAGAGAAATTTTCATTACTGGTACTTCCCCAGTACTACTACTACAGCATTTTTAGAGCAGGCGAGATATGGGTTTTCTGGGTTTCTTTTTCTTCTTTTGGTTTTTCTTAGTGATGGGCGATGATGGATGGGGTTTTTTTTTTTTCCTATTATTGTTGGAGGAGGATGAGTTTAGTTTCTTTGTTCATTTTTAACTTTTTGATGACTAGGGTGTGATCAATATGGGGATCATTTTGTTGGTTATGATATGCTAACTAGTAACTTCTACGAGATTGTATCGGAATGGAAGAGGAAATTTCAACTTTTAATGCTTTTATATATATACAGATTGTCTTTGCTACGTTTGTGATATTTTGTATTTCGTTTAATTCTTCTTTTTGGGTCAAATTTGTGGACTTGGTGCTTCCTGGGAAATTCAATTGTGATTTCCAAGGGGTGGGGTTATTTTGGGTACTGTAACATAAGTTGGGAGTTTGAAAGGATTTTTCTTTTAGACACAAAATTAAGAGGGTCAATAATTGGATGGGGGTTTGGGTTTTGATGATGTGGGTGGGGTTGGTAAGAAAAGGAGAGGCTACAATCATGGGAAAAAGACTGCTTTGGGGGAAAAAAAAGAAATAAACACAAGGGACAAGATGTCAAATCTACCCCTGTTCCCCCTTCACGTCTTGTTTTTTATTTTTAACCCCACTGCTTGCTTGTTGCAGCTTCCTGCAATTCCAGAAGACAAAACAAATCTCCCAGTACTGTCCTTATTTTCTTCCTTTTTTACTCAAGGTGATTTAACTTGTCAGGTTCTTAGAATGGGGTGAGATTGAAATTTTTGGTACAGGGAAGGGAACACATTTTTGGGTGCCCCTGATTTGGCAGTGGTTATGTACTTAATTCGTAAGGAATTGCTTCTTAATTTTATGTCATTGAAGGAGTGGTACGTTTTGTCCGAGCAGTTAACTTAATATTGTAAATGCAGGTACCAGGGATATGCTTCTGATGATGCGGCATTATATAGGCTTAGTCAACTGATTAGGAAACATGATACGTGCTAGCCTCATAATCCATTTCAAAATAATTATCATTTAAGAATTCCTTCATAAAAAATTAAGAACATGATTAATATAACCCATATTATAAGAGAAAACGCGGTATTTTGACAAGATTATTGATTTATTCCTCTGTAATTTCTTTATTTACTGACTTCTATCTCTTTGTTACCCAATAACAAATGTCTCTCTCTCGATCCATTAACCAACGGTGAATATGGTTAAAATAGTCATTCGTAGCCCTTCTAAGAATGATAAATATTCTAGCAACAAAATCCATTCCAAAGTCATTCACTACCAAAACAAAAAAACAAAAGGATAATAGAGGAGGGAATAGTAACTTTATTGGTGGGTTAGGTTTAATAGGGGGGTGGAGGGGCTAGCTAACACTTTATCCAAACGGAATAAGTGTAATGTTGGTTAAATTGATGCTAATGGTGGGGTTTCTTTTATTTAATCCGGGATTTGGACAACAATCGAGGCATTGGATCTGGTATTATAAGGAAATCGATGGTGTGGATAACATAGAATAGGATCCTGATCCTATTTAAAATAATGCCTGCAATTAAGCTTATCAAAATATGCGAACTTGGTAATAGAAGCCTCACGTGGATTCCAGGTTCGAGTCACTCTTATAATTTTGTATAGTGCTAGAAGAAAGCTGGGGTTATCCTCGTATGAGGCAAGATGAACACTGAATACAGCAGTCACGTGCCTTTTTTAAAAGAAAAAACATAAAAGAGCACACAAATGTTAAGTGATTGGACCGGAACAGTTGTTTCCATCTACTACGTTAATTTAAACTTTAAGTACTATTAATGAACTGTTCTCCAATGCAATCACCAACAAAATAATTGAACCCAAACCGTTGTTTCTATCAGCACATACGAAGAAGAAAGTGAAATAATTTGGATGTCAGAGATGTGCATTATAGATCTAAGTGATTATTTAATTACCATGAGCATTGGGCTTTGAAAAAAATAAAAAGAATTAGAGCACATCCAACTTAATTCTCTAGTTCTCCTCCAAAGCAGTTCCATCTATTATATTATATTAAAGCAGAGACCTCAACAGGGTGAGGACACCTGGCAATTGTGGAGCTGCCAAGTGGCAAGTTTCCATTTGTAGTTTTTAGGGTTCCATTACCAACATAATGATGCACATTCATACAAAACTAGAATGTAACTGACATTAGACATTGTAACTGACATTAGACCTTAGCAAGTTTCCAATTGCAAACATTTCATGTATGACAGCATGTTAATGAACCCGGTGGAAGATGGCTGAAGCAATCATTAACTGTAGAATTAAGAATTTGTAACTGAAATGCTTTAAGACCATCAAAATTAAATGGCCAATGCTCAGAATAATGCCTCAAATTAGATTAAAAAGGTTTCTGCATATTTGTGAATATATACGTTTACATTATAAACCATTGCAATTAATTGATTGCCGATTCAACAACTGTACTATACATCTGTTCAGATTTTGTGTTGAGGAAGACAAAGAGTCCAGCCCTTGGTGACCCCTTCATTGTGCCACCAGCCTTTTCCATGACCTGTTAATGAATGCATGACAATGCATTTGAAACTGCCAAAGGCAATGAATTGCCACAAAAGTGCAGGTCCCTTTTCTGCATATTGGTTCTGGGCAGTAGAAAGTCGCTTTGATTTATTGCTGCCATGAATGTGTGATGCTATATAAAACATAAAATTTTTAGCCATGCAAATCTGAAACCTGGGTTTTGGATAAACCGTTTCTTGAAAGAGCAGAAATTCTCAGATCAAAGCAGCCAAACTAAACATGTAAGGATTGCATGCAAGTAGTGTTCTGACCTTGGTTTGTTTATTGTTTTGATTTTTTGCTTGCAGGTTTCTGCTGCTCCTTCTCTGATTTTAACAATCAGAGGCTGAAGTCAAACACTTATAGGTTAAATATTGCAATCTTTTTGTTTGAGAAATACCACCAAATCAGCCAGCAATATTACAAATTTCTTAAATATTAAGCACTAATCACCACCGATCTGCAAATTAAGTAAAACAAATCCGTCTTTCTCCCTTGATTTCTTAACCTGTTTAAACAATTTTTCATTCATGATTTACAGGTACTAACGAAACAAAAGGAAAGAAACCCACAAATCTTCCATTTCTATCCAGTCATTTCCCTCCAGTTTCAACACAAACAACCAAAACCTAGACCCAGAAGCCCCAATCCTACATTTAAAGTGAAAACAACAAAAACGACACAAAAGTCATGGCAACAAAAGACAAGAAAGGAAGAGGAGGGCGACGGCGACGGCGACGGCTACTTACCCGCAACCGGCGACGGCGGTGGCATGCACTCGAGTCTAGACCTCGAGTTCTCCGCACCAGCACCAGTACCCGACACCACGAGTCTCCGAACCTCTCCCTTCGTCTTGATATCGGTGGCAGTGACGATGCAAGCGGCAGCAAAGGCGGTGGCGTCCTTCAATGTGCAGACGGCGGTGGCGCGATGGAGGAAAAAGGAAACAGTGATGCCGACGCGAGAGCGAAGAAGAAGAAGAGAGATGGTGGCGATTTAGGGAATTGAGAGGATAAGATTTAAGAAACGAAAAGGAAACAGGGAATGAAAGGAAGGAAGGTTGTGGTTGTAGCCGTTTAACCCACGATTTGGGGGAGAAGAATCAGGGAGCAAATTGTGGGAGAGAGGGAGAGAAAAGAGGCTGCGGCAGCTTAGGGAAAAAAAGGAAGAAAGAAGGAAAAGGAAGGAAAAGAAAAGAAAAGAAAAACTAAGTGGGTTAGGGTTTGTGACCCGCCCAAAGCCAAAACGTGTCGTTTTTTACTTGAGATGACCAAAAAAATATAAATCATCAAATTATATAAAATATAAATTAACATTTAAATTTAATAACTGGGATATAATTGAACTACCTAGATATAATTGTTCTACGTGGGAATTTCTTACGAAGAACCATAACCTGAGTCATTTTGCACTGGATAATTCAGTGCACATCCTCAAACATATACAAAAAAAATACAACAAAGTTAGACCTCCCACCATAGAAATAAATTAAAAAAATTAAAATTAAAAATAAATTTTAAAAATTAAAAGGACAAGTGAATAAATAAAAAATATTATTAAAGTATAAATATACTTAAAACATATAAAACTCAAAATGATTTCCAAAGATGTACTTGATAATTAAAATTTATAAAAGAAGTAAAAAAGTAGATGAAATAGTTATTTTAAAATTAAAATATTTCCATAAAAATTGTGAATAATATATCCTTTTGTATAAAAATAAGTGAAATTTATGAATTCAATTGTGTTATAGAAATAAATTAAAATGAATTTATAGAATCATACAAAACAAATAAAAACTTAAAATCTATAAAATTTTTATGTATAAAAAAGAAAAATATGAGTATATAATTAGAAAAAATTATTTTATATTCAGATATGAGAAGTAATAAAAAGATTAGAAAGAAAATAATATAAAATGATATAGATTCAATAATAAGAAAATATTTATTAAAATCTAAAATTGAAGAAAAAATAGCCAAATACATAAGGATTTAATTGCTACAATCTATTCCAAACAAAAATAATGCTATTTTATCAGTATTTAACTAAGATTAACTAAATATCTGTGTGCAACACAATATAAATCAATCACCACACAAACACGTTTGTAATAATTGTGTGTTTTTAATTTTATAAGATTTTTATGTATAAAAAAGAAAAATAAGACTATATAATTAACAAAAAAATTAAATAATAATAATTATTTTATAAAAATTGAATAATATAATATTATGATAAAAAATAAATAAATTACAAAATTAACTAAAAAACATAATAATAAATATTAAGACAATATAAGTTCAATATCATACGCTCTATCCGCCATGCAAACCCGTGTGTAACACGGGGCAGACGGACTAGTTGCTTATTAATTATTAGAAGTAAGTAGCTTTTGAATTCCAGCTTCCTTGCCTTGTTTGTTCAATCAAAGAAAGCCATCCACAGGCCACCACAGTTTGGTTGAGTGAGTGGACGACAATACGGTCATAGAAGATATCACTTTTGGATGAAAATGACGGATAACAAATTAGGACTCAAAAACACGCCTCGTAATGAAATCTGTTCTCTTTACAGTTACCCCCACAGTTATAAGAATAGACATTATTAGAGAGACTTCTTGTCATCTTACGCACTAACGTTATAATTGAGGAACTCTTTACTGCTCTTTCTCCAATAAGAAAACTTCCAAGCCACCAAAAAATAACACACTGGACTCTGGAGTTATTTATTTTTTTTGGAAAAGAAGTTACACAAGGATTTGAATTAAAAAAAAAAGGACAAAATAGATGAAACGCCAGTCTTCTTCAAAAGCTTTGGAGAATTGAAATTGACAAGCATTGCTTTTAACGGGGGCGAGGATTGGGAGAACATGGGCCGTTAGATGGAATCGGGGTGGGGGCCCAAGATAAGGACGGTTGGTTGACCGTTTTATCATGTAGCTATAGTTTGTCGTTTTAATTGGGTTTGCACGTCGTTTTCCCTGTCCTGTCATATTCTTGCTTTATGGCGACATGGAATAAGAAGCTCTCTCTTCATTTTTTTTTTTTGCATTTTTTTTCTTTTTTCTTTTTGGGTATTGTGTAGTTGGGGGTGTTGACATGGTGTGGTCACCTTTTGGATTCATGAAATTTGATGAGGCTAAGGTAAAAGTGGAACGCGTGGCAGTGTATAGTAAGGCACGTGGGCCTTGGTTTCCACCTTCCTCAACTCACCGCGGGCTTTTCGCGGTCACTTTATCCCCTTCTCTACAAATATGAAATTGTGGGATCGTAGTAATAAAGTTGGACCAGATTGAGTACTTGCAATAATTTTAAAGTACAAATGGATTTCACGATAATCATGTTTTGTTGATGATATGAAGGAGGTAAAGTAAATAGAGACCGGATGTAAGGTGGGTATTTGAACACTAATGAGTGGTCCTCCTACCCATTTATAATACTAAGAGTCAAAGAAACCTCAATCAATCTAGGTTGGTCTATGTGTTTAGCGGCTTGATCCCGCTTTAGCAAAGTAGTGTGTCCGAGTCTTTGTATATGAAGGAAATTCTTATTGGGAGACTCACCCACTATAATTAGGTAGGTGAATTCGGAACGAATCCAGATTAGTCGGGGCAAAGCTCGGGTCAACGAGTCTAGTTCAAGTAACCCTTAATCTATTTGTTTCAAATTCAGAACTTGAAATGGCTTAATTAAGCTAAAATACCACATTCATTAACCCTTAATGTGTTTGTTTTCAAATTCAGAACTTGATGTTGACATTTATGGGAAATTGAAAACCGTCTCATGTTAAAGTGCAACCGGAAAAAAATATTCAAAACAAGAAACTCGAGGAATTGAAATTTAACTATGTGTTCAACAGAAAATATATGTTTATTTAGCCTTGGTAAACTCTGAATAGTGGACCAGTATCCAATCAGCGATGATTGCAACGTTGATGCACAATGACATTATGTGATAGCTACTCTTCGGTTGCCATATAAACGATGACGACTGAATTTTGTGGATTGAATAAGATGAGGATGATCAGAAGCTGGATAAAGTAGGATATGTACGAGGACCATATAGTATGTATATATTTCCTTTCAGTACCGAAATCCAAAAGAGGACTTGAAGAAATTGGTGCTTATATCCAGTTTCGGATGGGTTCATGAACAGACACTGACTCTTAGCCAACCAAAAAGCCGTTTAAAGAAACTGTCCTGAGATGGTTTCCTTGTCCCAATGAGTGCAACACCAGAATTCCGGGTTTTGGGCCCATGGTATTGGATGGATTGGATAACAAGAGATGCTATTTTTTTTTTAATCCTAGAAATGTTTATGAGAGAAAGACACTTAATATGACCAAACTAGGATTGGGTTGAGTTCGAGTTTTTGTAAAGCAAGTCGTTTCTGGATTAGTTAGGGAGAAACTCCAGACACCCCATTGGACAAGGAAAACAGAAAAAGAAGAAGAAAGATGCTTCGTATGAGCCACTACTAGCTAGCTAGAGGAAGCTAAACGAACTTCGTTGCACATGGATATATATTCCAGGATGTTCATGACCAAAAGACACCAGATATGGAAATCGAATAATCAATGCCTGTATGGACTATATTATGCATATGCCTTTGTTGGTCGCTGAGTGTAGATACTTATTTACAATTTCAGTGGTTCTCTTGCTAAAAGATTCGTATACTTTTCATCAATATAAATAAACAAGGCAAACGAAACGTTTTAATGTTGTCATCAAATTTATTTATTCCTTAAATACTAGACTCAAATTATGACTTTGATGTGTCTTTAATCAATTTGTTCTAAGCACTGCAGTTGGCTCTCTTATGAAAGCATTCAGGAGCAGTTATAGCAGGAGTAGGAGTTCACTGTGAGCCTAACAGGGTGTGGCAGATGCACTAGCGGATCAAGCCTAGCTTGGGCTGTTGGAATAACTATTCTGGATGACCCTTTTCGAATATACATACTATTCTTTGATGTAGCCAAGGATTACTTGTAAATCTGAGATTTTATCATTGCCTTACAACTTTACAGTTCAGCAGTGCACAAAGCATTACATTTGGTGGATTATATGCGTGTAGACATTATATGTTTAATCTGTGACATTAAAGCTTCAATCCCAATATGTAATATTCTAAGAAATCTAGGACAACACATCAAATTACTGATTGGGTACCGATAAAAGAAGAAGAAAAACTACTGATTGGGTGGCATGTGTTGGTAGACAAAGCTCAAGCACCACCACCCCTTTGTGTGACTGCACCAACTTACAAATTAATACAGCTTTTGCATGTCATGAGATACGTTTCACCAAGCCAGCCTGGTACCCAAAAAGAATTGGGTTTGTACTTTGTAGGATGAAAAAAGGCTCTAAATTCGCTGGAAACTAAACAGTAATTCACAGTAGTCATGTGAGTTTGGCTGTCCGGTGACACTTTTGACCCTTAGGAAGAAGGGTTAAGCAGCTAGCAGCTCCGCCAGAAGAGTAGAATGGCTGCTTGGGTGGATCAAACCTGTTGTTGTAATATAAATATTTATGATCTCCGACTTTACCTGTGCAAGTGATCCTTAAATAGTTCTTGAGCATTTTCTGTGGAACTACAGCTAGCGGCAAGTGGAACTGGAAACGTGTGTGTCACATGCAGGATGTCATAATAAAAAATGTAAAGAAAGAAATTGAAGGAAGGTTCCTCCTTTCTAACTGGAATTTGTCGGCAATAAGTTCTTGTTTCCCTTCATAAATACTACTTACGGAACCTTGGAGGTAATACTAATATAATCAATTTATCATGATAGGCCTTGCAATCCAACTCTAGGATGTTTCTAGCAGAGCTGACAAACTAATGTCCACTGCCATTAATAACCAGATGAAAGAAGTGCACTGGTACAGCTCCGTTTCTGATGAAATAGTTGGTCAGTACGAAGAACTCCAGAAGACAGATTTGTACGCTTTCACACACACAGGAAGAAACACAACTATCATGTGCCTTGTGGACGCAACTGCAAGCAACCCTTGGCAAACCAGTGGATGGAAGAAGAATTACGCGTGCCAGCCCTGGGGTAGTTATCTGCTATTGTAGATAAGAAAGACAACAATACACATTTCAGAAGAATTTCAAGACCATATTAGTAAAAAAAAAAAACCACAAGGACACACTCTATACATGTTTTCTTTGATATTGTCAAATGAAGAATGTTATGAAAACTGGTTGCTACTATAATAGTTATAAGAGAGAAAAAAATATTAGTAATCATCTTTTTGTAACCCAAACAAGTTAAACAAACAAATTTGGAGATTTCTTTTTCAAACAAGCATTATGCCATGAATAAGGAATGAGGAAATAAGCTGTTTCGTTTCTTTTCTGTTTTAATAATTGGACATAAGTAGTCTTATAAGAACTTACCATGAAAAGCTAAAGCTAGTGATAACAACTTTAGTCAACAAGTTGCAAGTACTTGTATGTAGGCCCAAGTACAAATTATCACTCCATCTAGCAACTTCTTCTCCTTGTTTTTCACAATCCAACGGCCATTACTGCAATCAAAACAGTAGAAGAGCTTGCAGTTGCTTTGGTCTAAGTGTAACAAGAAATTGGTAAACTCAATAGCCTGAACCGATTTAAAGATTGAAGATTTTATTTGAGTTATAACCTACAAAATTGGGTATTTATCTCCTTTGATTTCAACAAAATCTCTGATCAAATACATGGCCAAGAACAAAGGCAAAAGTGGAAAACTCGAGTCACTGGACTCCACCAAACCAAACAAAACCATCACAAATATCCTTGAAACTGAGTTGGATCTGTAACTTAGAAGAATAATGGTAACAAATAATCAGAGAAAAAAAACTTATGGCCAATTACTGCAAAACGGTAAACAGGTTGCATGTCTCACGCACAAATCGGAAATAAATAGACTAAAAATGGACGTTGAAATGGAAACTGACCTTTTGAATGTGATGTGATGCAACCTCCCAAAAGAAAGGCACAAAAAGCTGTTATTTACTGGAGCAGAATGGGAAATAATAAAAAAAAAAGATAAAAAAAAAGAGACCATTTCTGGTTGATAGGACTAGATATATGAAAAGGAAACTATTACTATAACTTTCCGGGGTCGGTTTGAATTATTAAGTCAATGGAGCTAGCGTATCTACATTGTTCATCTACAATGGAGTCCTTGTATCAGGAAAAATGATGGGTTTCAGCTGCCATAATAGATTGCTAAGAGGATCTCAAAATGCCAAACATGCTATATGCAGGAGCATTCTGTAGGATCAATGCCAGCACCACACAAAGTTTTGACTTGGACAAGATTTTAACAGCTTTCACTGTGCATTATGATTGTCCACCATATAATATGCAGCACTCGCAATGCACCAGAAAACTAGTAGGAGAAGTGGAAGAAGAATGCAAGTATACCTATTGCATAAAGAAATGGGAACAAACGATGAAATGATGACAAAAACCAGACAACGACATACCTACTAATATCATTTCTGAGCAAATTATAACATGAATGCAGCAGGATAAAATATATCATCAGGATAAGCATTGTTTTCCTCCTTTTTTTTGTGAGCCATCACAAAGAGGCATATGGAATCCAAGACACGACTAGGCAGAATCATGTACTGAACAGTAAGAGGGCTGCCCTACATCACCAAACCATGTATACTGATCTAATCTGAACTGAAACAAGAATTGTGTAGAAGGGTGACACATCGAGCCACGGGGAGAGATTAGTCCGGTAGTCGACTGGGATACTCTTCTAGCATCAAAAAAAAGTAACTCCCAATAAGGCCAATCCATGCAAGAAACACAAAAGTACCAATGAGGCATAATTGAAATGTAATGCGCCAAGTATTTCTTCAGATAATAAAGGTAAGAGAAGGAAGTTAAACAAGTTCCAGACAACCATCAAATCTTACACTAATGAAGGTTTCAAGCGTATAATCATATAACCATATTTTTTTGTTTTAAAAAAGGTAAACGTAAAAGTTTTTTTTGTTTGGCAATTATAACCAACATAGGAGACTAATACTCTTTGCAAATTGCATCCATTTCAAAATTTCTTAGTGGTTGGGCTTACAGCTGCACCCTACATAGGAGACTGATAGTCTTTGCTTACACTCCCTAAGTTCAAATACACCTATATATCAAAAGGAAATCTTTGCATTGCCTATATGTCCACAAAGCCTAGTGCATATGTCCCCCGAATCTTAAATTAAAAAGCTATATGCTACATGCCTTATACTTCTTCACCTTCCTCAGAAATCAGGGTGATGATTCACTAGTCATTTACCATGCCAATGCAATTGCTATTCAACCAGAATTTCCTCCAAATACCTCATGATGTTGCTTTTTGTCAAGTGTTCAGTCATAGAAGTTTATCTTTTTAAGAAAACGTAAAAGTAATTATTCTTACCTAGGAGACTATTAGTCTCTGCAACCATTTCAAATTTTCTCTGGTTGCGGTCACAACAATGACCTACATAGGAGGCTAATGGTGTTTGCTTATACTCCATATGCTCCACTATAGCAATATTTCTACATGAAATGCTTGCATCATGTATTTCTATGCAAAGCATAGTACAAATGTGTCCCTGAAATCTCAAATGAAAAGCTAGATGCTACATTGCCAGATACTTATCTTCCTCACTAATCAGGGTGATAATGCATTTCGTCTTGACGTGTAAGCATATAGACCTCAACCTAATATTCGTGAAGGTAAAAGAAGCATGTCCATTTTACTTTCCATGGTTACTTCGCTGTCAATTACATATCGCCTTAGTTTTATCATCGACACAAGCATGAGATAACATCTCTCTCGAATGGAGAGGATTGAACAAAACCATACTTTACATCTCCAGAGGCTCTGAAAAGTAAACTTGACCAGAAATCACAGTGTTTTGAGAAGGAAAAAAAGGGAATGCACCTGATATGTCAGGAGCAGAACAACCTAGAAAACAGATAGCCGTGGCAGCCTTGTAATGTGTCAAGCAAAGGTGAGGTCTGGCATGCCTCATCAACAGGACGGTTCATCCACTTTTGGAGCAAGATTTCGGCAGCAGCAGACACCTGATGCTGCAATACAGCAGCACCCAAGGGCCCTACTACATTCAGCCTTGTAGCAGCGGACAATGCATCCCTCATGGTGATAAACATGTATGCTCTCTGACAAGTTTCAGGGTCCATGCCCAGGAGTCCACATACAATCCCAAAGGCAGGGGCATGGTGAAAAGACACAGCTTTAGAACCAAGGAGGGCATCCCTCATGGTTTTAAGAGCAGGGATTTCTGTGAAAACAGCTACTGCCACTCTCATAAGAGCCGATCCCTGCGTAATCGATGCCTTACGGCTGACTTCATTAGTTAAAGTTGCATCCAAAGTTGTGTCAAGCTTCTTCCACGCATCCAAAGTTGGGGACATGGCTGCGGAGCACACAAAGGGGAGGAGCAAGCTGCCTGTATTATCCAAGATATGGGTGAGATAGGTTCGAAGATGGTCAGGGCCCAGGATGACACGGGCCTGAATTGCAGCCTCAATACCATACGAGTGAGCAAAACCGCCAGTAGGGAGTAGGGAATCAAGCAGTTGCCATTGGCTCCACTGTAAAGACAAACCCGCTGTTGAAGAAATATTAGCAGTATCAGTAGAAGTAGTACTGCCTTCGGTGCCTTTGTCTATTTCCGCTGCATCTTCCATCAGATGAATGCAACCACTCTGACCTGAACAACTGATGATGATGCGAAGAAGAGGAGTGTTATTGAATTCCCTCGAAAAGATGCAAAAAACTAGCAACAACTAAATTCAAAGAGAAACATGTTACTGAATTTCCCCCACCGAAAACTGAAACCAACTGGAGTCTGTCAATGCAATATATATGTTGAATTGACAGACTCCAGTAGGTTGGATTGGAAACAAATACTGAAAACGCTGTGAGAGTTGTAAGTTGTAACCCAAATTCATAGTGGCTTTCCCATTTTGGTTTCCTGTGTTATGGAAAGTGTAATTGAATACTTGGCAGACTACAAAAAATGGACAGCAGCTCAGTCATCAACCAGACTAAACCAAAGCAAACCAACAAAGTAACAGGTTTCATTCGCTTTTGAGGATGGAGTTGCCACTGTAACTAGTTGAAGAAAGAAGAACAGCAATTGAAAGTGAAAGAAAAGAAAAGAATCGGCAGCAACTTTAAAACAGACAAAATGGAAATGAAAAGATTAGATTGAAACATAAGCTGACCCGTTGACTCCGAAGAAAGCACCAAAAGACAGGCACACCTGTAAGCTGTTCCTCAGATGTTGGCTCCAACACAAACTGTAGTTTCTATAGAACCTGGAAACTTTGCTGGGTTGAAGTGATGTCGGGGTGTAATGTCCTCAAAGATAGGTCCGACTCCGAATTATTGGGCTCTCTAAATTGGGCTAAAAATTAGGAACTGTGACGAAAGAGTTTTATTTTTAGCTAAATTTCAATTTACACACTTTAATGGGAAAGAGTTTGACGTTTTATTTTTTTTTATCATAAATTATTTGCCGCTCGACAAATCTTAATAAGTATTATCAACTAATTGAAAAAAAATAAATATATGATTATCATTAATTAGTTTAGTAGAGTAAGAAATAATTTTTTTGGTAGGATACTACTATTTTTTAAACAATCTAAATAATTTCCTTTTTTTTTTTGGTGAAAAACTAAATAATTTCTTAACCATTGCGAAAGGGTAAACTTTAGTAAAGTTTTTAAAGCGTTTTAGGAAGGGAGGAGGAAGGGAGTGAAATTTTCTACTGGATTGTGCAAGCCCGTATACTCTTTTACCTGTACTACTACAGCCCAAATTAATAGGCCCAAAACAAATAGAAGGAGCTCCGTCTTCAGGAAGTTCGAAAAGACGATAACACCCATGAGGAGACAACGCGAAAGAACACGACACAGAAGGGCTACCCGTCATTTGAGTCGCTCTGTTACTCGCTAAAACCCTAGGCTGCTGCCTCACACATAACACAGCAGTATAAATACACCCATTTCTCTTCATTTCGTCTTCTCGAAACCCTAGTTATCGCCACACCCTATTTTCCTCCTCGAAACCCCTAAGAACCGCAGCAATGCCGCCCAAATTCGACCCGTCTCATGTCGTCGACGTCTTTGTCCGCGTCACCGGCGGAGAGGTCGGCGCTGCCAGTTCCCTGGCCCCGAAGATCGGTCCGCTCGGTCTCTCCCCAAAGAAAATCGGAGAAGACATCGCCAAGGAAACCGCCAAGGACTGGAAGGGCCTCCGCGTGACGGTGAAGCTGACGGTCCAGAACAGGCAGGCTAAGGTGACTGTTGTGCCGTCGGCGGCGGCTCTGGTGATTAAGGCGCTGAAGGAGCCAGAGAGGGACAGGAAGAAGACGAAGAACATCAAGCACAGCGGCAACATTTCCCTGGACGACGTCATCGAGATCGCCAAGGTGATGAGGGAGAGGTCGATGGCCAAGGACCTGAGCGGCACCGTAAAGGAGATTCTGGGGACTTGCGTGTCGGTGGGCTGCACGGTGGACGGCAAGGACCCCAAGGATTTGCAGCAGGAGATCACTGACGGCGATGTCGAGATCCCCCAGGATTGAGACCAAGGCCTTTTCTGTTCTCCTTGACCTCCTCTTTTTTGTTTTTGTTCCTTCAAAGGATGGAGTTTTGGACTCGTTTAATTTGTGGATTTTCGGATATTTGCATGTTGGCGGTTATTTATTACTGTTTTTGGAGGAAATTACAATTGTGTGCTTTGGTAGTGTTTTTTATGCGTGGTTTTGTCTATCGCTGATGTGCTACGGATTGGATTAAGTTTTTGGGTTTATGAACTAGATTACATTTGCAGTAGTGACTTATGCGGTCTATTTTGCCGGCTTAAATAAGCCAAATACTTCACTTATTTTTGCAGAGTGATTAGTTAAGCCATGTTCTCATAAGAACATATATTGCTGGTATCTGGTGAGTTGCAGGCTGGCTTTGCCTAATTGTTTTGCGTCATATCTGTTTACAAGTTGTTCTAGGTCTGCTCTGTGTATAAAGAAAGAACCCTTCTCAGTTTTCTTAGTTTTGTTATGTGTTCTATATTTCATCATCGGAATAGCATATTGCTGTATGTATGTGTAGGATCGCTTTTGAATTTTCTAGGTCTGCTTTTGCACGCCTCTCTCCCTTTTTATGTACTGATCAGTTATGCCATAGCTGGTGTCCGGTTAGTTGTAGGATGGCTTTGGCTGATTGTTGTTTTGTGTCAGATCACATTTTGAATGTCGGTGGTCTGTAGATAGCTTTGTGATTAGTTCTTACTAGCTCGCTCCCATATGATATGCTGCAATTTGTTTGAGGTATTATCATTCTAGAGTGTTTTTTTGGGGCACTCTTCAAATTCTTTTTCCAGATGATCCTTACTTTGGCAAATTGTTACCGCACTTTGCAACTTCTTTTATCATGGCTTACTCGCTAAGCTTTGAAACTTTAGAGAAGATCGACTTTGATATTTGGACATTCAACAGGGTTTGGTGTCTAGGCATTGTTATTGCATGTTCTATTCTCAGCATTCCCATAGGGCCAAAGTTGCTGCTAGTTGCAATGGTCGAACAGGCTTTACTAGTTCAAGGTAGGAAATCTAGTGTGATTGTGATTTGATCGACATTGAGAGATCTGAGACTGGTTCTTGGTTAAATCTAGATCTTGTTTGATTTTTTTGTTTATTGTCCTCGGGACTCAGGTTTTGATGTTCCGTTTACTGTGATTACAGCCTTGGTATCCTGTTGCCATTTCTTGTTACTAAATTCAGGTACTACTTTGAGCCTGCCTTAAGCTTGCGGAGTGTGCAGTAAACCCCGCATCTAAATGCTTCGTGAACAATTTTTTCCGCTTTTCCATTAGGAAAACATCATATAAAGATTTGAATATCAAAATATAAACATATAAAGGGGATGCCCATGGGAATAGAAGATTTGCGTTACAATTACGAATTCGCTGTGGAAAGTGAAGTGATGACCTGTTTTGGTACTGTGGGTACGATCTTTGTTTGCTGAAGCGTTCATTCGGTGTGGTTTGTGCATGTATCATCACTCGTGTTGTGGGTGCGTCCTTTGGGCCTGGTTGGTTGTGGATCAGAACTCAAACAACTATTAGCTGCCAACCGTGATATTGGAACTCAAGATGGGTTAAGTTAGCTCTCGATGGTTTTGTGGTTCAAGGCAATCCACCCAAGAATTGAAAGACAATACATACAATCCAGATTGGGTTATTGTGCCGTTAGACAAAGTTAAAAGTTAAAACCTACACTGAACGAGTGGAAAAGTAAGATTTGTCATTTGAGCGACCAAGATCGGATTTTTATCCGGATTTGGTAAGGATGTGGCCACGTAGTATAAATACAAAGTACAATTGTACAAAAGACATTGTAACAGACATCATCAACACACAGGCATGGAAAGACGGAGCAGAAAGACAGGTTTCGCTTTGTATGGTATCAACTTATTTCATGAAGGGGATATAGATCAATGACATTACTTCCGTAACCAATGAATTGGCTGGTGTTCCGGCAGAGCAGATTGGATCCGATGAACAAGGGGAACATGGCCATGCCGAGGTGAATGTACTGAAGAATTTCCTGGATAGGACTGGCAATCGTTGCCTGAATTCCTCTGCCTGGAACCGTCAACAACTGAAGCTTTTGGATGCATGAGTACCATGCACCTCCTGATTATAGAGACAGGGTCATTGATCTTCTATCGATCAGACAGTTGTGTTTCTTTGTTTGGATCATTGCATTATCTGTAAGATTTTTCTTCAATTATGAATTCCATGACTCCTACAGGGCTCCTCCACCGACTTTAATTTTTAATCGATGAGGTATTCCTCTTTTGTTCATCAGTGGGTCGCTTGCTAGTTCTGTAATTTCCTGGTGTGCTGTTAAATCTTTTGGATCCTAATACGTTTTTTTGAGACTGGAAGCAATCAACCTGGACTAATATCTTCCTCTTCGTTGTTCTGTGGCTCGGTTTCTTGATATTCATGCAACAGTAGAGCAAATGTGATTGTTTGATGTGGACTTTGCACCCAATGAATATAGCTGAGTATTCACTTGTCACACCTCACCAAAAAGGCTAAAACAATCCCAACAAAACCAAATGGGAAAAGATTGCTTTTGAACGAGGTCCATAAGATCTTCCTTAATTATTTCCAGTGGGTGTTTTTAATTTTAGAAGAAAGATGCTCTTCTGTTATTCGTTCCTCGAAAAATGATTATTTGGATTCCTGGTAAGTGTGGGTACTATTAATGGCCATAGACAACAACGTTTCCTTCACAATTTGCTTTTTGTTAAGAATTGTTGTGTTTAATGAAGATAGAGCAGGAAAATAAGAGGAAGAAGTGGAAGAGCTTCAGCATCCGTTCATTTTCATTCCTGTACTAATATATAGGAAAATACAAAGATAGGGTAGGTACAATAGTATTCATTATAATACACGTTTTATAACACTCCCCCTTGAATACTATTGTACCTTGGATAGAATACGCTTTTGTGGGATAACTGCCTCATTAAAAACCTTACCAAGAAAAACCCAGTGGGATAAAAACTTGGTGAAGGAAAAAAGAGTGCAGTGCGTATTCTACTCCCCCTCATTTTGACCTCCATTGATTGCTTGATATCGTTGCATGCCAATTCGTCCTTGTCAGCTTCTGGTGACGTGTATTATGTCTGATCACTTTTGGGTACTTCATCACTTCAATTGGACAGAGTTAGCAGCATAATCTTCATAATTTTGTCGTTGAAGCGTCTATCTTCCCATATTGCTTTTGTAGGCCCGATACCATAGCAACTTCATGTGTAAAATTGTGGCAGATGTCCGGCTGTGCAAGGTGGATTAAATGGGGATAAGCATCTGCAAAACCAACTCTTTTTCTTCGGGTTTACAGGATTCACATCGCATCTTTTATACCCCGAAGATAAGGGCAAATCCATATCTTGCCAACAGGCTTAAGTCATAAGCTTCAGGCTTTATTCTCTTAGCAATACATATTGCACTTCGACAGGGTATTCCAGGACCAGTCTAATAACACGGTATTTGGAAGCTTCTTCGGGAGTTCCAATCACAAAATATATCCTTACTCAAAAATTATTTAATCCATATAAAGATCAATTTAGTTCAACTTTGTAATTTCCCGGGAATCAGTTGCTTCAGGCAACTTAGATCCTTCAGGGATCATATATATATATATATATATATTATAATCTTATGGATCCATACTAATAGGCTGTAATAGTATTCACTAGATGCATTTCTAATAATTTTCATATATTGCCAGATATATCAAAATAATTGCATCCACCACAGGGGAGTATATCTCCTCATAATTAATACCTGTTCGTTTGGGTAAAAACTTTGTGCCACAAACCGTGCTTTACATCTCATATTCTTTTCGCACAAATACCCTTTTATGACCAATTGAATTTTACACCTTCTTGTGTACGGACTACAGGTCCGGAAAATTTCTCACTTCACATGCGAGTCTAATACAACCTTTAATTGTATTTCTCTATTTTGGCCAATAATTCTGCGCCTACATACGCCAATGTAGGTTCATGATCCTCATTTTATTTAGCGCTATTTATAAAAATTGTATTCCGTCGACGGTTATTTCATGTCGGTTCCTTCATATCTCTGACACTGTAATTGAGATCTCATCATATTCACTTATTTCAGGTACCTGAGTTACTTCTGGAACTTTATCACTTTATGTCAGAGAATCAGCCTCTTCTAGAGGACTTTTAACTCAAACCTCTACTGGAGGCCATATTTTTCTTACTGGGGCCATCTTATCACATTTGCTCCTTTTTCTCTATTGAGAATTTCTTTTCTTTTTGGAACCGAGTATAATCTATAGATTCATTTGCATACTTTCATTGTTCTTCAGGAACATCAATCTCAAACAGGAGCATTTGCAGCTGGTATATGGTCACACTTAATTTAAATGTGTCTGCAATTGCATATCAATTTTTCTGCAAATGGATCATCTTTTGAACTTCAGGTTCATACTAATTTATTCGAGGATCAAAAACTAGATATTGATAAATCATTTCAATAATCTCTTGATCCAGCTGCTTCTTTCCTCCCCCTTATGTTGGGTAAACTCTAACATCAAATTAACATACCCAACATACACAACATATATTCCCAATATTCTTTAAGGACCAACAAAACAATGCTGTGGTGGAGCATTTTTATACTATATAACCGATGGTCCGAAGATGAGAGATACTAAATATGTGACTATTAATCAATTAAATGGGGAGATCTTATCATGTTGGCTTAATGCACTCAAGTGTTGCTGCATATAAAATACCAATTATCAAACAGTGATATTTCATCAATGGTCCTGCAATCAATTGTCAATATGGCCCAGATCACTTTGGGTTTATTTCCAATGATATACATTCTCCATTGAAGAAACATACCAGCATTATCTAGACATATAGTCTAATAACATAAGTAGGGACATATACCGCAAGTGGCTTAATTATTAAATCAGAGTGCACAATGCCAACTTGCGTCACATAATAGACCATCTAGTCGATGCATCGTAAAAATTACCTAGATGGTTAACACCGCGGATTTATCAGTCAGCGTTTATGTCCCTGAACTATTCTCAAACTTGCTGGTGATACTAGGCCATTCTTATCTTAGGAAGGCCGTATAATAACTTTCGCAGCAAACAAAACTCATAGAAATTCATTGATTGTAAAACTTCTGGTTTTTCAATGAATGATCCAATAAATTTCGTGCATCATTATTAACCCGGGATGGCCCATCCGGTCATGCCAAAAAATAAATCCATGAACCAACTTCAAGTTGGTGCCAGCTTCAGGCTACGCAAGCTGTGTATCTAAACACTTAAAATTGCTAGCTCCAGGCTAGTGCATTCCAGCTTCTGGCTGGATATATTAAGTTTCAATTACTCAACTGCTAGCTTCAGGCTGCAATACATGTGTCAATATTAGGCTTATTCCTGCCACTCATGTCGAAAAGATCAGAATTATTGGACAATAATTAAAGTAGTGGCAGACATTTCCAAAAGCAAATCCTCGAGGATTGTAAGGCTTTGGAATTTTCTGAATAATAATATAATCCACCGAAAAATCTTCTGGATCTTTTCGGGGACGCCTGGTTATCTATGCTCAGGCTATAAGATGGGGGAAGGATTACATGGGAAGATACAGGAAAACTCATAGATATAGAAAAATTCATCAAAGCAAAAAACTCAACCAAGACAAAAATGCCTTCCCCAGCTACTGTTTTCTTTGTTGAGGGTGCCTCACTAGGCAGAAGAAATTGATTGGCCTATAGCATGGTAAATGAACAACAAGAGGAATTGCCTAATGATCTGGCGAGAATTCCTCGTTTAGTGTTTGTAGATGAGCTATACTCGTCTAGGTTCTTTGTGACTCCAATGGAAGAGACTTTCTTCCTGGAGGACCAAGGCAATCTCAGGACAAATTTTTATGGCTCAGCTAACTCTATAATGTTTTTCATATCTGCTAGGATGCAGGAATTTTAGCTAGAGCCTTCATGTCAAATTTTAAATCAAAGCAGTTATTATCAGGTTTCCATGATGGCTCGAAGCGTCCCAAGGGTGACTAGGTTACCACCTACATGGCCTAAGGTACGACTTTTACTGTGGAATTGCAGGGGTATAGCAAGAAGGTCTCAAGACTTTGTGCGTACCTTAAGGGATCTGAAGAATCAGTATAAGCCTAACATGGTACTGATTACTGAGGCTTTGTGGCAAGCAGGAGAGAATCATGGTGCGATTCCACTTCGTTTTCCTCCAACGAATCGGTTTGAGATACCTGGAGAAAACAACAGGGGTGGTATGTGGTTCTCCTTGAACGACAGTGTTAGGGTCAACGTTAATGGTGAGGCTCAGAGTTTCAGGGTTAATGTTGAACCCAACAGATAGATTACTGTTTAAACTTATGTATGAGAACCATTCTTCTTTGAATGTTCTCCAGTTAATGTAATAATAATATGCATGTTTGCTTTGAGCCTTTTCCATTTTTTTTCTCATTTACGCCCACAGGCACAAATAATTATACTGTTTTATTCGCTTCAGGGAATAGATCAGAATCAATTCATCAGGATCCATAATAATTCATTTTATTACTAGGGGTGTCTGTACTCTTCAAGAGTATATGCTCTTCCAGAGCGTAAATATACGATCTTCTAGATCATATTAAAACATGCGTTCTTCAGGAACATATTCGGATTTATGCTCTTCTGGAGCGTGTTAATTTTTTTTTTCTCATTTTGAGATGTCATAATTTGTTATATTGATATCCACACATATAATTCTCCCCCTGTGGATGTCGATTTTGCATTGTCTTCGAGACTAATGCTTGAGGCATTATCCTAGAAACAATTATAAAGTACTGAAAAGTAAATAAAATAAATGCAATACGTAATAATTTAAAATGAATATAAAATAAATTGAATATAAAATGAATTGCTCCTTCAGGGTCAGCAAGTATAATATCCACCTTCTGGTGGTCATATAATTTCCATCTTCTGGTGGTAATAGAGTTTATTTTCAATTTTTCTTTGAAGGATCTGCATGATCTTTTGAACGGTAAGACTTCCAGTCTTTGTTGTATTTTTCTTTTATTGAGTCTGCTGGACTCTTATATTTAGTCTCCCAGACTATTATCAGGTAAATTCCTTTCCGCATTTGATACCCATAAGAAATTTCTTCTGGAAATTATAAGGGTCTTGAATAACTTAATTTAAATAAAATTAAAGACTGAAATGAAAGAAATAAACATGGGCCTTTGGTTAATTAGCCCAATGAAGAATTAAATAACCGAAGAATGAAGAAGTAATGGGCCTTACATAAATTAGCCCAATTAAAATAAATGACTAAAAATTAAATACAATGGGCCTTTTGGCAGTAAGTCTTCAGGTTTTTGCTGCATTTTTTTTTTATCGAGTCTTCTGAACTCTTTTATTTAGTCTTCGAGACTATGATGCATTTCAACATTTAATGCCCATATTCAAATTTCTTCCGGAAATTTTGAGGGCCGCCCATTCAAGTAACATAAATAAAACTGAATTGAAATTAATAATCAAGGGCCTTTTATTAATTACCCCAATTTAGAAATGACAGAAAATTAAAATTGATGGGCCTTGTATGAGCCCAATAAAAATCGGAAAGAAATTAAAACGAGGTATTAAGTACAATAGGCCTTATATGAGCCCAAGCTTAATATAAATGAAAAACAATAAAATAAATACAATAGCCTTCCGGGCTTGCCGGGAAAAACCCAAGGTATCAAATTCCGGCCAAACACTTCTGGGCTTGTCGGGAAAGTCTCGAGACGTCAGATTCCGGTCAAACACTTCTGGGTTCGCCGGATTCCGACCGAACACTGTTCACGGTCGCCGGATTTCGGCCAAAATCATTGATCACCGTGCAGGAAAATTAAATGCTATGGGCCTTTTAATAGCCCAATCGGAATTTAAATATATAAAAAAAACGTAAAATATGCTTACTCAATAAATCTTTCAGCAATAATATATAATATATATAGCATATTAATATCCGGTTACTATTCTGATATATATATTTAAATTTTTTCAAAAAATTTTTCTTCTTTTTTTTCTCTTTTTTTTTTTCGTTGTCTCTCTTTTCTTTTTCCCTCCTTTTTTTTTCTTTTCTTTTCTCTTCTCTCTTTTTCTTTCTCTCCTTTTCTTTTTCCTCTTTTCTTTCTCTCTTTTTCTTCTCTATTTCTCTCCCCCTTTTTTTTTTTCTGCGAAATTTACTGTTGCCCCTTTTTGTTTTGTTTTGTTTTTTTTTTGAAGGGGTTGGGCCGAAATAGTGCCGGCCCAGATTTGTGAACTGTGCAAGCCCAGGACGAAATTCAGGCCCAGGCGAATCTAGGCCCGCGACCCATCCGGGTCAGACTCGTCAACAGACGGGTCATCTTCAACCCAGGTCGTGACCCGTCTGCTAAAACGGGTCTGCAACTCGGGTCGAGCTCAACCCGCAAGTTTCCTTGGTGATGGCGGCGAGACAGATGGAAGGACGGTCATGGGAGGAGGTCGCGAGCACTGCAGCGGTGCGACGACACAGGATGGCGGTGGGAAAAAGGCGAGAGCTCGTCGGCTGGTTTGCAACACCCGTCGGGTCGGTCGTCGGTGCGGGACAGATCGGCAAGACGGGCGACGGGGGCGACTGAGCGAGGCCGGCGGGAGGCGTGGGCGACGGCTGGGCGTCGCTGGAGGCGGAGGAAAACTAGGCAGAAAGGAAGACCCGGGCGGAGGTGGCAGACCCGTTTGGGTCTTTCGGGTTTCCGGGCGTCGCCGCCGGGTTTTCGTCTCTTGGCGGCGCGTCCGGTGGCGGCGGCGAAAGGGGACGGTTGTTTCGAGTTCGCGCTGGCACGGGGAAGTCGTCGGGGTGGGCGGTGGCGTGCACGGTGGCTCGGAGCTCCACCCTGTGAACAGTAACCAGTGGAGGCCGATGGTGCACTGGTTTTTTTTTTCATTCTGCTTTGTAGTATTGCAGTGTATTCTCAGTTGGTATGTGTTTTTTTTCTTGCTCTTGGGATAGCTTAGTTGGTTAGAATCAAATCGGGCTGATAACGTGTTAAGAATTGTTGTGTTTAATGGAGATAGAGCAGGAAAATAAGAGCAAGAAGTGAAGGGGGAAGAGCTTCAGCACCCATTCATTTTCATACCTGTACTAATATATAGGAAAATACAAAGATAGGGTAGGTACAATAGTGTTCATTATAATACACGTTTTATAACACTTTTAACAATTGTTATTAGTTTCTTATAATGGTAAAGTTGTCCCACTACCTTTATGATTGATTGGCAGGTTGACGTCCTCTATATAATTAGTTCTTTCTGGACTGGTGCTGCGGATGCCTGGTGTAAGTTTTGAAACCAGATAAGAAACAAATCCAATATGCTTGTTAGGCAAGGATGTTTAGTTGACTTTTGAATTCCGAGACCATGCCTGTGATGGCTTGACACCTTATGAGCCTGGCCCTTATTTCTGATCCTTTTGTTTTTGCTTTGTAATGTTTCTTGGCTGGAAATTGATCCAAAGCGAAATCTTGTTTGCGAGATGTCCTTTCCACCAAAGTACTTATCGTTTCCTTTTGCCTACTCTGAGCAGATATGTCCGCTGTTGTAGACTTGCAGTAGATGATAGCCATGTTGTTCTGATGCTGTTCTAATATGAGCAGTGATGCTAACCACTAATCCTGCCACTAGAAAACATATTAACGATGGAAATAAATTACAAATCAGTGACTACTTTTTTTTATTTGTCACCGTCACTATGTCTGGTTGCTGTTCTGTCTGGCTGCATTGCACACTAAAATTTCTTCTTGAACTCACATTGTCAATTTGTGCTAGTTGTTTCTCGATCGTACCTTCCAGAATTTTGTATGGTTTCATATGGAATGCTTAAATTATGAGCACACTATGCAGATAATGTTTTCAGATATATAAGAGCTTGTCGCTCTTTTGACTCTATTGCTTGCTTGGTTGTAATAAGAGCAGATAATTTTTGTTTGCAATCAATTTATATTGTCGCTTATCCACGATTGCTATCAATTACAAATCAATGCTAATAATGTTATCTTGTCCGCAATTTATCTGTGATTGCTCAATTTCAAATCAATGCTGATAGTGGTGTTGTCAGCATTCGGCCTAACTCATATTAGCAAGTCCCACTTGTATCTTGCACTTATCTTTAGATACAACTTTGTCATATTTATGTAAATGGAATAAAAAAGTTAATTGGTGTAATCTGAGTATAATTGCACACTTAGTGGTGGGTTTGTACAAAAATCATTTGGTTTGATAATTGCATAGCAATGCATGGAATGCCCACTAATGACGGGGCAACATTAATGGAGTGCCTTATTTGTAATCTCAGATTGCAAATTGTTGGAGTAGAGGAAGTGCAGCTCAGATTGGGATGTTGGAAATCTGCTGAAGGAAAGAATGTTGGAGTTGGGAAGTAGAATTTACCCTTGTGTATCATTTTGTCTTTTGATTTGGAATAGTTTATTTCATGGTGTTGCATCACCATACGAAGTAGACATTGGAAACAACAAAGAAAGGAAGAAGACCATTACTCAAACTCGCAAGTAATAGCTGTTCTTATAATTTTCTTTGCCTTTTCCTACCTGAAGGTGCTGAAAAGCATACAAAAATTGAAACAAATAACAATATCCTTTTTTTTAAAAAAAAAATCAAACAACAACATCTTTAATATACTACACAAACAACACTGCCAACTAGGTTGGCTTAGTTAGTTGAGGTTTAATCAATATTTTCATTAGGTTGAGAATTTGAACTCCACAATCTATAAATACAATTAGCTTTTGAATATTAGAAAAAAATTCAGCCAATACAAACCTTAAACTTTTGGATTTAGTATAATTGGAGCTATACAAGATTCATGCCTAAAAGAAGTTGAGGAGGATATTAGAACATAAAAATCAAGTCACATATTGACATATACGAAAGAAGGCATTTCGTAACAATATGCTAGCTGCTATAGGCTACGGCAGCATTTTTATCCCACATACTAGTTTGCAGGCAATATCTTCACACACTTCGCAAACTGGGATATAAGTTTACACATATGGAGTATAAAACATGGCCAAATAAGACATGCCACGCGTATGCAGCTTGTGGATCCAAAGATGCTTCCACTTTATTATAAGAAGTCACACCCTTTCTACATACATATTTACACGGTCTCCATGAGCGGTTGCTTGAGAACCTAGTGGTGCCTAGGTACGCCGCCAGAATTAGCCGGCCTGGATTCACTATAGTAGAAGTGGTGACTACTCGAATCAGAGTCATCGCCATCAAACTGTCCATAAGTTGGGTTTTCATCCTCTCCTCCATCAGCCTTGTTACCAGTTTTGATTTCAGTATCATCATCATTACTTTCTTGGCTTGGGGATCTATCTTTGATATCCTTTCTACCGAGAGTAGATGGATTACCGGAGAGATGACGATGGATCATCACCTTATGCTCCACAGTGGTTTCTGCATCAGCTTGCAGGCCGGTTGCCAGGATCAACAACATGAAAGCAGCAACGCAGATAATAACTGGCAAGATCTTCATGATTTTAATTGCCCAAGTGCTACCCTGAGCCAAAAGAGAAATTGCAACGTACAAAATTTTGACTATATTTGCTCAGGGTATATGCTATCACAGAGTATTACGGTTGGCAATTTATAGTCCACTATTATTACTATTAATAATTAAGATAACATTAATATTTTTTTTGTCAATTAAGTCTGTTTACACCAAGACCAAAATCGTAAAGGCCCATTTGTCTGGTCCAAGACCGTTGTCTACTGCTGGTCTTATAAAGGAGTCGTTAGGTCCAAGACCGATGTCATCTGCAGGTCCAGGATCGATGTCATCCACAGGTCCAGGACCGATGTCATCCGCAGATCCAAGACTGATGTCATCCGCAGGTCCAGGCCCAATGTCATCCACAGGTCTGGGACCGATGTTATTCATCGGGCTAGGATGCCTTGGGTCACTCGTCTTTCTTTGGACCCGATTTCCAATGCAGGTTGGGGGCGCTTGATGGGGATTGGTATCTTTCTAAGTCCGATGTTTTAGTTGGTCGTCCTTGGACTTGAATTCGAATCGTGAGTTGGCAAATCAAGGATTGATTTGTGATCAGGAAATTCCACAGGTCGCTAGAGCCTGCGCAATCTTCTATGATTTCTTTTTGTATTTGAAAGTTTAAAGGGGAAAGACTCGGGATTAGAGGATATCCTGCGAGTAGTGTTTAGAGTTTGAAATAGGGTTTTTAAGTGGTTTAGGATTTTATCAATTGTTTTGGGATAGCCTATTTAAGGTTATGGATAACGCTTGTACCGGGATGGAAAATTCCTCAATGAAAGTACAATTTCTATCTTTTATTAGTTAATCATTATCATGCTTTCTTAGTTTAGTGTAACTTAGAAAACCCAAAACACAAAACCCGATTTAGGGCGTTTGACATTCGTCCGTTCGGCCTTTCATTCAAAGGTCGGATTCGGTTGTCGGTCTGGCCTTTTCATCGGTCGGATCGGCAGGTTAGCATCAAAACCCAGTCCAGGACGCGCGACACCGTCCGTTCGGCCTTTCAACGGTCGAATCTGGTCATCGGTTTGGCTCATCAAACAGTCGAATCGGTGAGTTGAGGGTAGCTCGCTGTTCGTGTGCGAACAGTTTTTGGCACGCCCGGTGGGACCCACGTTCCACTACAGAAGAAGTCTTGTCGCGGAGCGTCAACTATGCCCGAGACGAGAAGTCAGGAGCTCCGAAAGGTTGTGGAGGAGATCGTTCTGTCCAGGAGGGCGATCAAGGAGGAACAGAGGCAGCCAGGCTTCACTGGTGCTCTAGCGAGCGCCAAGCGACGCGAAGTAGGCGATCGTCAGGCTCAACTTGAGCAGCAGCATGGGAAGGCCAAGATAGAGACCTTGATCAAAGAGGTCAAAGATTCGCTACGCGGCCAAAGCAAGGCCGAAGTGGTGGCGGAGTTGCCAGCCGACCAAGGTAAGGCCGTAGTAGATCAGCCAGCCAGCCAAAGTAAGGCTGACGGGAAGAGGAAGGTCGATGAGGATAATCCATTCGTCGAGGGAGATCTTGTTGAGGTAGAATCTGAAGAAGAAGGGGCAGATGACTCGCACTACAGTTCGCCTTCTCCTACCAAGATCCTTCATTTTGGGAGGCCCTCGGCACAGCGGGCAGGTGCTGCACATGTCCATGTGGCAGAGTCCTCTGCCGCACAGCAGGCATCCAGGTATGAAAGGCCTATCCTCACGGAGGGCCAGTTAGCTGCAATTACAACCTCGGTAGAGGAGCAGAACCTCCGACATGGCCAAGAGATGGAGGGAATCATCCAGGTGGCGTTCTAAGGGCAGAGGGGCCGTTAACCCAGGAAGGGGCATAAATTGACGCCGGACAGGCCACAGGGGACGTCCGTGGTGGAGCCCAATTGAATGCCCCAAAGGTTGGCCACCAAGGCCAGGCGCATGTTCCGGTAGAGAACAATCTATGGGGTTATCAGGGTGTTGGAGGACATCAGCCGCAAGGTGGGGAAGGTGCATACGACCCGAACATTGGTCCCCAACAACCGCCGCTCGCCCAGGCTGTTTCAATAACGGCCCACCTCTTAATGGCGCCAACCAGGGACCTTTCAACCCCAATATGGTTCCCCGGTATGACAATTATAACCAGGGGGGCAATGGCGCCTTCAATCAAAATCAGAGAGGGTTTCACTACAACGTTGCCCCCGAAGTAAACCAGGGGGCAACGGGCCTTTCAATCAGATGAGAGGCCTCAACCCAGAAGGTTACTTCTATGGAAGGGAGATCCCCGTTGAGCAGCCTTTACCGGTACAGCAGCCCCGCGCATGCACCAACCTCTGCCGTTCCAACAACTGGTGCATCAGCCAGGGATCAATCGCCAGCAGCTGGTTGAGGTTTTGCAGTAGCTTGGTATAGAGGTGAGGCCAGGTGCACGCTACACCTATGGGAAGCCTTACCCAGAATGGGTCGATCGAGTTCATGTTTTTCCCCAAGGTTTCCGGAAACCTGACTTCAGCCAGTTCTCAGGGGAGGGCCAGGTTACAACGATGGAGCATATAGCCAAATTTTCTTCGCAGTGCGGCGATATTAATACTACCCCGTTCATGAAGCTGCGTTTATTTGGTGAGACTCTGACAGGTGTCGCCTTCCATTGGTACTCCACTCTACCGGCAGGGTCGGTGCAGACTTGGGAGCAGATGGAGAACTTGTTCCACGAGCAATTCTTCAGGAGTTTGGAGGAGGTGACCTTGGCAGACTTAGCCCGAGTGGCCCAGCAGTATGGCGAGCCAGTCTTGGAATACGTAGGTCGATTCCGTGGCTTCCGATTGAAATGTAAGACTCAAATTCCTGAGAGGGATGCGGTGCAGATCTTGATGAATGGCCTCCAATGGGAATTGAGGAAGAAGGTTGTTGGGGGAAGGTTTACTGACGTGGGTCAGTTTGCAGAAGAAGTAAGCAGAATCGAAAAGCTGGCCAATTCAAAGGTCAAAGTTAAACACGCCAAGGCCTCTTACTTCAGAGATTCTAAGGATTTGGCGTATGCAGAGATCGATTACCAGGAGGAAGAAAGTGGGGCCTCAACTGAGGAAGAAGTTTGCTTGGCAGAAATCAAGACTGGCCGACCGTTTGAGTGTCCTGCCTTGAAGAAGGTGAAGGCGAAGGCAGAGGCCTCCACCAATCGACAACAACAAAGGCCTAATGGGGGAAAATGGAAATCCGATCAACGGCCGTTCACTTTTGACATAACGAAGGCCGGTGAGATTTTTGATCAATTGCTTGCTAATGGCCAGATTACTTTGCAGGAGAACCACAAGATACCGACTGAAGCCGAGATAGCAGGCAAACTGTATTGCAAATGGCATGACAGGTGAAGCCATGATACCAATCACTGCACCACCTTCCGCCGACAGATCCAACGGGCCATAGATTCGGGGCGTTTGATTTTTCCCATGCAGGTGGATACTGATCCCTTTCCACAACGGTCTGCTTCAGTAAACATGGTAGCCTTTTCACCTCCTAAGCCACCCCTCGGGGCTGGCTATGCTAGGAAGGCGCCTCGTGATTCCCCCAAGCCTCAGTTGGAGGTCACTGGAGTAGAGAAGGTGAAAGCTATTGAGATTAACTATGAAGTGACCCGCTGTTCTGAGTGCAGGAGGGTCAACCTAGGAGTACAGTTGCGTTCTGAGGTGGTGGATAATAGGCCCCCATCCAGAATGAAAATGCCTATCGCTCCCAGAGATGATAAGTGGCATATAAACCAGCGAAGAGAACCATTCAGGCATGCACAGCCTGGTTCTCCCCGGGAGCATTTGAGGGATCTGGAGTCACGGTTTGAAAGGTTTGGACTCACCAAAACCCAGAAAAGGCGGATGCAGAGATTGCGGCACGAGCTGGGTGTCAGCCATCCCATACCCCTGAAGAGAACAGGGGCCGAGAGAACACCGACAAAGTCAGGCTCGAAGAAAAATCAGGGGTTTGGAAAGTCTGTGGTACAGAGACTTGGCGGTCGGCTTCAGCGACCTGTGAGAGAGAGATTGGGTGATCGGTCCTGAAGACCGGTCGTAGAGAGGTTGGGGCGATATGAAAGTCCGGTGGCCCATTCTTCAAATTCCAAAGCACAGTCAAAGGCCCGGGGACCAGCGAGAAAGGAGGCCAGGTCACAGACCAAGGCTTGGGTTCCCAAGCGAAGACCTGTGAATCTTGTAGAGCTGCTGGAAGAAGATGACTCTTTACTTGAAGGGTCAGAAGGCGATGTTGAAATGCCACAGGCGATACAATTTGGTTCTCTTCCGGAGAAGGCACCAATCAATATGACCTTCGTGTTACCTTTCTCTTTTAGTGCAAGGCCTGACCAGCCTTCATCTCTGGAAGGTGATGTGGAGGAAGACCAAGAACCTGTTGCAATGATGTCTTTTCAGAATACGAAGGTCTCTCTTCCCAGGGGCGAGCAGTTCCCGTGTCCTGCCCAGAATGGAATATATCACTTAAAACCATTGTATATTTCTGTTTCAATGTTTGGCAGGCAGGTTTCAAAGGTGATGGTCGATGGAGGGGCAGCTCTTAATATATTGCCGTTTTCTGTCCTTAAGAAGAATGGCTGTGAGCAGAAGGACTTGCTTCCTTCGGACTTGACTATGGTTTCATTTGTTGGGCAGCCGACAAAGGCTGCAGGCGTCTTGGCAGTAGACCTTGAGGTTGGCACTAAAGCTTCGAAAACGGCTTTCTTTGTTGTCCGAGAGAAGACGTCATATAACGGCCTGTTAGGCCGAGACTGGATTCACGCGAATATGGCAGTCCCATCGACCCTTCACCAGATGCTCATTATGTGGAATGAGAAAGGTGAGACAGAGGTCGTCAAGGGAGACCAATTTCACCCCTCGGTAAGCCAGAATTTTGCCGATGCCTGGTATTTTCAGGAGGGTCTTGGTCCATTCCGTTTCGAAGGGGAGACGTCAGAAGGCAAACCGGCCAGATATTTAATGACAAGGCCGAAGTCTCTTGTGGAGCCTCTTCTCACGTCATCAGCTAGGCCAACGCAACCTGCCCGTGTTGGTCCAATCATTGAAGAGGTTGATGGATTGTGAATCTGATGTTTGTATGCAGGCTATTCGGCGAGCTGCAGCACTTCTTGCAGTGGAAATTGTGAACGCCGAATGTTTACGTGAGGAAGATGAGGAAGAGGGAGTCGGAACCAATGTGGAGGAAGATCTTCCTCCGGCCCCAAGGAAGATGGAGGACAATCCTGCTGAAGTACAAGACCCTCTGGAGGAGGTAAACCTGGGCACCAGTGAGGATCAGCTCCCGACCTATGTTAGCGGAATTCTAGAGCCACAAATCAAAATCCCGCTGATAGAGTTGTTGAGAGAGTACAAAGATTGTTTTGCCTGGGATTACTATGAGATGCCTGGGCTGGACAGAAACCTGGTGGAGCATCGGCTGCCTACCAAGCTAGGTTTTAAACCTTACAAGCAGAGGCCGAGAAGGATGTCACCAGGTGTTGAAGAGGCAGTAAAATTGGAGATTGATCGGTTGCTGAAGGCCGATTTCATTAGGACGGCCAGGTATGTGGAATGGCTTTCAAACATTGTTCCTGTTATGAAAAAGAATGGAAAGCTACGAGTTTGATTAGACTTTAGGAACTTAAACTTGGCTACACCGAAAGATGAATATCCCATGCCGATGGCGGACATGCTTGTTGATTCTGCAGCTGGCAACGAGCTGTTGAGCTTCGTGGATGGTTATTCTGGGTATAACCAAATCCATATCGCTGAAGAAGATGTCCACAAGACCGCCTTTCGCTGCCCTGGTGCGATCGGGACTTATGAGTGGTTGATGATGCCTTTTGGTCTTATAAATGCAGGTGCCACTTACCAGCGGGCGATGAACCTGATATTCCATGACTTGATCGGCCTTTTCCTCCAGGTCTATATTGACGATATTGTGGTAAAGTCAGAGAAGAAGGGAGACCATTTGGAGCACTTGAGGCGGGTCTTTGACAGAATGCGCACCCATGGGTTAAAATTAAACCCCCTCAAGTGTGCCTTTGGCGCTCGTGCTGGTAATTTTCTAGGATTCCTTGTTCATCAAAGAGGCATCGAGGTGGACAAGAATAAGGCCAGGGCAATTATACAGGCTCGCCCGCCATCTAACAAGAAGGAGTTGCAACGGTTGCTTGGCCAAGTCAACTTTCTTAGGAGGTTCATCTCTAATCTGGCCGGGCGGATGACTTCTTTTAGTCGCTTGTTACGTCTAAAAGATGGAGATGAGTTCGTGTGGGGAGATGATGAACAGGCGGCTTTTGATGATTTAAAAAGGTACTTAACTAAGCCGCCAGTACTTATGCCTCCGGTCCCTGGTAAGCCGTTGCTTTTGTATATATCGGCTACTGATGTTTCAATTGGGGGACTGTTGGCACAGGAAAACGCAGACGGCTATGAGCAGACCGTTTATTACTTAAGCCGTTCAGTGACTGATGTGGAGCGCAGGTATACTCCCATTGAACGGCTGTGTCTGTCTCTATTCCATGCATGTACTAAGCTTCGATGGTACTTATTGCCAACTATTGTTTATGTTGTTTGTCAAACTGATATAATAAAATACATGTTGTCTAGGCCAATCATGCAGAATAGGATTGGCCGGTGGGTCTTGGCACTCTCTGAGTTTTCACTGAAGTATGTTGCACAGAAGGCCGTTAAAGGACAGGCTTTGGCGGACTTTTTGGCAGACCACCCCGCGGAAGGGCTGGAGTCCTCACCGGTGGGGATAATGCCGGTCACTGCAGGGGCGTGGCTGTTACATTATGACGGCTCAAAGACAAGGAACGGGGCTGGTGCGGGTATCCACATCACCTCACCTGACGGTTGGCAGACTCGGATGTCTTTTTTCTTGGACTTCCCCTGCTCTAATAATCAAGCGGAATACGAGGCACTGATCATTGGGATGGAGGTCCTCATCGAGCTGGGGGCGTCGGTGGTGGTGGCTAAAGGAGATTCCATGCTAGTCACTGCTCAATTCTCGGGCGAGTACAGATGTGCTAACCCTGTCTTGGCCAGGTACCGCGAGAAGGTCAGGGAGTTAGCCGGCCTATTTCTAGAGTTCGAGTTGACCTTCTGCATCCGAGACTTGAATGTTGAAGCTAATGAGTTGGCGCAGCATGGTTCGGGTTATAGGGAAGCCTGGGAGAACTGCAGTAAGGTGGCCGTGATTAGAAGGAGTTCTCCATCAGTCTCCCTCATTAGAGAATCATCGTTTTCGCTTGTAGATGGTTCAGAAGGGATCATTGATCATCCAGGCCAGCTTTCCTTGTTCGTTTCAGGTACTAGCTTGGAGGATTGGCGGAGGGAAATCATCGATTACTTACAGGATCCAAGTTCTTCGGCTGATAAGAAGACAAGGAGGAGGGCTGTGGATTATGTTTTACTCGCCAGTGTGCTCTATAAGAGGGACCGGTGTGGAGTTTTGCTCAGGTGTCTTGATTCGAAGGAGGCATTCCTTGTCCTTGCAGAAATTCATGAAGGTGTATGTGGAGCCCATCAGGCTGGTAGAAAGATGGCGTGGCAGGTTCGTACCCAAGGCTATTTTTGGCCATCACTCATCAAGGATTGTGAAGACTTTGCAAGAGGGTGTGAGGAGTGTCAGCGACATGCTCCCGTCCGACACATCCCAGTGCAAGAGTTGTCGTCCGTGGTCAAGCCTTGGCCCTTTAGGGGATGGGCAATCGATGCCATCGGGATGATCTATCCACCCTCATCCAAGGGCCATCAATACATCTTAGTAGCTACTGACTACTTTACCAAATGGCCTGAGGCAGCAGCTGTGAAATCTGTTGATCAGGATTCTGTTATGAAGTTCATCAAGCATCATATTATCCACAGGTTCGGTACTCCAGAGACCATTACAACGGATCAAGCGAAAGCCTTCACAGGGGAAAAGATCGTGCATTTTGCAAGGGAGTACGGTTTTCGTTTCCTTCGGTCATCCCCCTATTATGCACAGGCTAATGGTCAGGCGGAGGCGACGAACAAAACCTTGATCATGAACATTAAGAAAGCAATTGCCGAGTCCAGTCCTAAGGCTTGGCATTTAATTTTGGATGAGGTTTTGTGGGCCCAGAGGACAACTGTGAAGAGTGCAACCGGTACATCTCCATTCCGGTTGGTGCGGTGTTGATGCTGTTTTACCGGTGGAGGCAACCATCCCTTCGTTTAGAAGGATTTATCAGAACTGTTTAGGCCATGATGAGTATACAATGGCCATGACGATGGAGGCGGACAATATTACAGAGGAACGTTTGGAGGCCTTGGACCATTTGCTCGCCCAGAAGAAGAAGGTGGAACGAGCTTACAATAAGAAAGTTCGTGTGCAGACCTTTGGAGAAGGGGACTTGGTGTGGAAGGTCATTCTGCCTATTGGAAAGAAATTTGCTAAGCTCGGGAAATGGTCTCCCACTTGGGAGGGTCCTTTTTGCGTCCACGAGGTTTTACCAAGAGGGGCTTATCTATTGAGGGATGTCGATGGTCAAGTTCATGATAGTTCCATCAATGGAAAATTTCTCAAGAAGTATAGACCATCGCCCTGGCAGGCCATCAATGATGAGGATTATGCCGATTACCGGCAAAACAGACGCAGTTGGTGGGAAGAATAAATTAATTTTATGTACTTCTAGGGCGATGTAAGTTTGATCATCGTTCATGAGAAGTTTGTTGTGAGGTGTTACAGGCCGATACTTGGCTATTATTTGATGGAACGATTTGTTTCTTAGTAGAAAAATCGTTTTTATGCCGGGCTCGGCATATCTCTTTAGTTTTGGTCTCTTTTGACTTTCGTGAAGATTGAGCGATTTGCATCTATCGTTCATGGTTGAGGCGAACTCTATTATTCTTGTAAGGGGAGTCTTCCCTTTTTTTTAAAAAAAAAGAAAGTAGTTCATGGGGCCATTAGCGGACCACGTTTTCTGTTGGCCGAGTTCTTCCTAAGGCATTTTGCTGGGATCGTCGTATGAGATGCGAGTTCGTTTGCTAGAACGATCTTTTTGATCGTTCGGGAAAGTAATTTCGGGAGGTTCTAGTCAATGTGAAGGAACAATTGGTCGTCTCGCAACTTATAGTTTCACGACGGATGGCCTTGGGCTTTCCAAGGAGGTACGATTACTCATATATATGGATGCCGTGTGCATGTATATACGAATAGCATGGGGGAATGACCTTTGTGTTGAATTTCGTAAGAATATGGGTAGTGGTCATGTGACTCCGGCCGACCCCTAGGGTGGAAGAATGATCGCTTTATAGATCGTCCTCATAAGGAGGGACTATAATTCAGGGGTTGTTTGATTGCGGTGAGCTTAAATCGTCCAAAGCCATGGTTTTGATGGGTGCCATTCTTTGGGTCGAGTTTGGTTCTTGGTTTGTTGAAATTCGTAGGAAGAAACGGTTCTTTTTTGATCGGTCGTATGAAGGGAAATTGGATGACAAGATCGATATTGGTCATCTGTGAAGAGACCGTCCAAAGCGGTCAATCTAAGTATTCAGCCAAAAAAAAAAAAGTAAAGACCGTTGTTGATTATCGATCGATTATCCATGAAATAAAAAGTAACTAAAAGACACTTTGAGGAGGAGGCATAAAATAGCATAAAATAAGATGGAAAGACCGTTATGTCGGTTTATTCTAGTTCGTCGTCTGAAGAAGGGAGTGCGGCTTGAAGCTGGCGGATGCGTCGGTTCACGGCCTTGCGGCGCTTGTCTTCCTCCTCCATGGCTTGCTGTTTTACCTTCAGTTGTTCAGTCTCTATTACGAGGGCCTTTATTTTTTCTGCTTTGTGGCAGCAGGACGTCAGGAGCTCCTTTTCTTGTTGCTTCTCGGCCAATGTTTCGGTCTGCAGATCCTTTAGTTTGGAAAGAAGTTCGTGTATCTCTTTCTCTTTCCGGGTCATGGAGGAACGGAGGTTGTTTACGACTTCTACATCAGCCTTTATTTGGTTCGAAATGACCTCCACGTTTCTGGTGTTAGCTTCGATATGATGATTGACATCTTTTCGGTTGGCCTGTGTGGATGATTTTAACCTCATTAAGAAGTCATGATCGTCCTGCACATGTGAGAAGAAGGAGGATAGACTAGATAAGAGTTCTTTATCGGCAATCAGCCCTGCATTCGTCTTTAAGGTGTTTTGTGCTTCCACAGCTCGGTCGACCAGTTCCTGATTCCCTAGACCAGAGATTCCCTTCTTGGTGAATTCCTTTAGGAAGGATATCGCATTCTTTACTTGGAGGTGTCGATTGTCCTTTTGTTGAGCAGGGGTGTTGGTATTGCTTTGGTCCTTATTTCCAAGCCATGCAAGTAGTTCCTGTGCGAAGATCAAGGGAGTAAGATATAGCTCATCGGCATATTTGTAAGAGGGGAAGTTTTGATTACAGACCTTTATGGCTTCTAAGGCCTCCGGTTTCTTGCCTGGGTTCGCCCAAGGAGGGAGGCTGTTTTTGTTCTGGGGTGTCGGTGGCTCTTGAGTCCCCATGTTATTGTTTGGAGCTTCCTTGGCTTGTGTCGTGCTCTGTTCCCCCCGTGGTGTCTCCATGGATGTCTGGGTCCCTGTCATTGCTTTGACGGTATTTGGTGTAGACTCTTTGTTGGAAATAGCAGGCGTGATTTGTTTGGATCTTTGCGAGGTATCGGTTGTCCTGGTTCCAGAGGTGGCTTCGGTTGTCGTGTCCTTGTGGGTTGTCTGTGGAGCATCGGCCGGCGTGATTGGATTGGCTTTCAGTGGGGCATCGGTCGTCATGTCCTTGTGGGTTACCTGTGGAGCATCGGCCGGTGTAGTCCGGTTGGCTTTCTACGAGGCGTCGGTCATGGTGGCTTTGTGGATTTTCTGTAGGACATTGGTCGCTCCTTGGTTGTCAGCGCTCTTTCCTGTGTTTGGAAGAGTTGCCTCCTCTTGGTCGGTGGGCATTCCAACGTTCTCTGTTGTGTTGGTGTTTGGGAGGGTTGCCGCCTCTTGTTCCTCGTCATTGGCCTCATTCTCAAGATTTGGAGACATTGCTATTTTGTGAAACATGGGTTAGAAGTTTTAAAAGGAGAAAGGTTTAACCCGTGTTTTGTTCAAGAGAATACCTTGATCCTGTAGCTCAACAAGTTCGGCATCAAGTACTTCGACCAACTTCCCTTCCGGAGTTTGTCGCATCAACTTGTACTTTTGCGGAGGCGCCACGACCCAGTTGCCTAAGTTTGGGAGAGGGCTTGGTAGCTTGGGTGTTGTGCTCCTTGGTGCTGGCCAGAGTTTTTTCTGATAAGATAAAATGGAGAGGTCAACTTGTGTTCTGAATTCGTTTAGAAATACTTGACATCTTTTAATTACCTTGTGTTCCTCCGGCGTTGTCTCTTCCTCGGGCGTTTCGCGGTCGGATTTTCGCTTCGGCTTTGCGGTTGTCTGGTGTGTTGGTTTGTCTACGGCCATTGATGGTTAGTCACGCATAATGGAATTAGGAGTGAATGAAATCGGTAGTTTGAGTGAGCTTACCTGGTGGGATTGTCAGATTGATTAGATCTAGAACATCTCCAAAGGCTGCTTCAAAGATGATCGCTGCTTTCTTTTCCCACCAGCGTTGCGCTTGTATTGATTTCGCAGGTTTGATGTCCAGAATTTTCGGGGCTTGGCATTCCCTGATGAGGAGCCGTTGGCAAAGGATAGCTTGGATTCCTGCCACTCGGTTGGTAACTTTTGGGCGTTTGTCTGTGGCTTTGTTGAAGGAGAAAAGTAGAGGAACGGGGATGAATTGTGTGAAACCCAATTGTTCACTGCAATAGTGGGGATTGTAGGCCTCGAACCCGCATCGATTGTTCCGTAGATCGATGTATGTGTGGTACGGTAAGTCTCTGGCCGTTAAGATACTTTGCCATGCGGTACGATGAAAGGCATGGTGCTTTTCGTCCAGATCAAACTCGGAATTGTTCAAATATTCGGGTCCCCAGGCTAGTGGTTCTTCTACTTCTTCGTTTGAGTCAGAGGGCGAATTAATTAGTCGCTTGCAGACAAGCTGACGGACTGCGCACATCCTGGAAGGGCTTCGTTGTGCTAGATTATGAAAGAAGGCAAGGTGGGTCTGTGCGTCTGGCAGAACATTCTGGGCTGTTAATAGCCGTGGGAAGAAGCAGATGGATTCTTTGGGTCCTCGTGGTGACCTGTCGTACTTGAAGACTTCTGGAAAGGTGGCAATCATCCAAAGTTGTACTAGCCATATCGGTCCAGAGACGTGAGGAGTGAATTGTCCCTGATCTAGGGAAGTTAGCTCGTGGAGACCTCTGTAAATGGCAGCTAGAACCAGGGGCCCAAAAGCTAAATGCGGTGTCCCGGAGGCCATTTGAGCCGCGATGGTCTTGAAGAAAGTGGTGACGTATGTGGAGCGAACACAAAAAACGAACTTATTAAGGAGTAAGTTCATGAACATGAAGTGTTGAAGGTTAGGATCCTTTTCAGCCATGCCATTGGATATGTACGCGTCGTAGTATTCTTCTTTGGGAGGATCCTCTAGGTGTTCGCCTTCGTTGGTTAAATCTAGGGGTTGTCCGTGGGGATGGAGGCCAAACAACACAGCTAGGTCGAAAAGGTTGATTGTGGACATACCAAATTTGAAGACAAAGCAATTGATCGACTTATTCCAAAAGCTAGCAAGCGCACACAATGCGGGTCGATTGATCTTGATCTCATCGCTTGTCAGCATGATTAAGTGGTAGATTTCGGTCTGTCTCCATTTATCTCCGAAGGTTGGCTCCAGTGCTTTTACCCATTGTTTCCACTTTTTTATATGGGAGGTAGTGGCGAATGGCCACGTCTTGATCACTTTGTCGTCCCCAGTTGGCCGCATCCATGCACTCATGTTAATGTTGTGGCCGATTAGCATGTCTTTTCTATTGAGGGGGCAGACTATGGAGTGTTGTGGGTGGTCATCGCGAAGAGAAGGACCTAGGGCTATACCGCTTTCCACTGAGAAACAGGGCAAGGAGAAGCCAAGATTGTTCACGGCTTGTTTGAAGATGACGATTTTGTCTGTTATTTCACCTTCATAAGATGCAGCTTTGGGGAGAGTTGCGATAGGTAACCTTGGTGCGGCGGCCATTGAAGGGCTCGGCGCGTGTTGTTGGGTTTGTTTTGAAAGGAGGGGTCGGTGAGTTTCTTGAGTCTTGGCGGTTATTGTGCTTTCTTAAATAAAGATCGATGGGGTATAGCTTTGGTGGGAGTCCGTTTTCTTGTGGAGTACGTTCCTTGTAGGATGGTTTGGCGCCGATTCTTCTTTTTTGCTTGTTGAGTAATCAAGGTGAGTAAGGGTAGCTTGAGGTCGATTTTATCTTGGAATCTTGGGGATTGGCCTTAAGTTTCTTGGAGATAGAGTCGACGATGGTGGTTTGGCGCCGGTCTCCTTTTTTGTGATATAAGGATTGTTATTTGTGCGAGGAGGGATTGAATTCGATTTGGAGTTGGACTCTTGGAGTTTGAGAAGAGGTGTCGGCCGGCTGCTTGGGGCGATTTGTAAAATTGTTTCGGGGTGTGGGCCGGTCGATGCTTGTCATTCTTCCCTGTGATATCGGTCTTTTTATATGTAGGGTCGACATGTGAGGTTGGCTCGTGGATCGATCTGTGTTCTAGGTTGGTCATGGGCGTATGTCGTTTGGTGTTGGCTACTTAGATCGATCTGTGTCCCAGGTCGGTCATGGGCATGTGTCGTTTGGTGTTGGCTACTTAGATCGATCTGTGTCCCAGGTCGGTCATGGGCATATGTCGTTTGGTGTTGGTCAATAGGATCGATTTTATTTTATTATATAAAATCGGTTCGGGCTTGGCGTTGATTAATTGGATCGATTTTATTTTATTATATAAAATTGGTTCTATTAAAAATCCTATAGAAGGATAAGGTCGTGGGCCGGCTCGTCGGGCTTGGTGTTGATTACTTAGATCGATCTGTGTCTCAGGTCGGTCGTGGGGTCATCCACTTTTATTTGGAAGAGGTATCTGAACTGTGGTGTGGGCGTTCCTTGTGATCGATATGGGGGTTTGATTGTTGTTATGAGAGGGCCGATCTGTGGTTATTATGAGAGGGCCGTCAATTATTTCTTGGATCGATCTGTGTCTCAGGCAGATCGACCTTTTGACCCTTAGAACACCACGTCGGACGATCGATTTGTGAGGCCCGTCAATTATTTCTTGGATCGACCTGTGTCTCAGGCAGACCGATTAGTGGGGTCGGCCACTTAGTCCCAGATCGATCTGGGTCAACCTTTTCTCTGTGAGCAGCTGTAGGTCTGTGTTTGTCGCAGGTCGTTCTTAGTGGGTTATTGCAGCGCATAGGTCTTGGTCGATGGATGGATCTTGCAGGTCGGTCTATGTCTTGTAGGTTGACCTTTTGACCCTGTTGACCAGTGGGGTTGACTTTTGATTAGGTTGACCGATGGAGTTGGCCATTTGACCCTGTTGACCAATGGGGTTGACTTTTGCTCTGGTCGACCGATGGAGTTGACCTTTTGGTCATGTTGACCGGTGAGGTTGGCTTCTTACCTGGTTGATCGACGGGGTTGACTTTCGACCCGGTCGACCTTCAAGGTTGACTTTTTGGCCAACTGACCGTCAGGTTTGACTTATCGCCCGGTTGACCAATACGGTTGACTTTCTTCTCAAATGACCGACGGGATGACCTTTTTGCTCGATCGTCCGACGGGGTGTCCAGGGGGTTGACGCTTGCCTCGTCATTCGTTTGAGTTGACTTCTGGTCATGGTGTTTCGATTTTGGCTGATGATAAGGATCACCCCTTCGATTTGCGATAGTCTCCAATCAAAAGGCTGTGGGGGGCAACTGTTTACACCAAGACCAAAATCGTAAAGGCCCATTTGTCTGGTCCAAGACCGTTGTCTACTACTGGTCTTATAAAGGAGTCGTTAGGTCCAAGACCGATGTCATCTGCAGGTCCAGGATCGATGTCATCCACAGGTCCAGGACCGATGTCATCCGCAGATCCAAGACTGATGTCATCCGCAGGTCCAGGCCCGATGTCATCCACAGGTCTGGGACCGATGTTATTCATCGGGCTAGGATGCCTTGGGTCACTCGTCTTTCTTTGGACCCGATTTCCAATGCAGGTTGGGGGCGCTTGATGGGGATTGGTATCTTTCTAAGTCCGATGTTTTAGTTGGTCGTCCTTGGACTTGAATTCGAATCGTGAGTTGGCAAATCAAGGATTGATTTGTGATCAGAAAATTCCACAGGTCGCTAGAGCCTGCGCAATCTTCTATGATTTCTTTTTGTATTTGAAAGTTTAAAGGGGAAAGACTCGGGATTAGAGGATATCCTGCGAGTAGTGTTTAGAGTTTGAAATAGGGTTTTTAAGTGGTTTAGGATTTTATCAATTGTTTTGGGATAGCCTATTTAAGGTTATGGATAACGTTTGTACCGGGATGGCAAATTCCTCAATGAAAGTACAATTTCTATCTTTTATTAGTTAATCATTATCATGCTTTCTTAGTTTAGTGTAACTTAGAAAACCCAAAACACAAAACCCGATTTAGGGCGTTTGACGTTCGTCCGTTCGGCCTTTCATTCAAAGGTCGGATTCGGTTGTCGGTCTGGCCTTTTCATCGGTCGGATCGGCAGGTTAGCATCAAAACCCAGTCCAGGACGCGCGACACCGTCCGTTCGACCTTTCAACGGTCGAATCTGGTCATCAGTTTGGCTCATCAAACAGTCGAATCGGTGAGTTGAGGGTCGCTCGCTGTTCGTGCGCGAACAAAGTCTTGTTCATGAACCTATTAGAGGCAATTATTCTATAGACTGTGGTAAACCATTTTAATTTGAATGATAATGATAATGAAAATATAATGGGCACTATGGTAGTGGGATGGGATCATCAAAATCTCTAGGTACAGAAGAAGGGCGCTCGTAATTAATTGATTAACTTTGGTAGCTCTATAGTTTCCGCTTTAAAAGATGCTTTGTATAAAGTGAAACAATATTTCTCAAAAGATCAAGAGCATAATGATAAAGACAAAGGAAAATCAAGATCATAGGAAATCTCCAAAGGTGACATAACGGTGGAACAGGGCCGTCTTCGAGGGTGATACTCTTAACAAAGCTTGTGAAAGCCCACTAGTCCATCATTTCTTTTCCTTTCTTTGTTTTTTTTTCATTCAAAGCCCATGGATTCTTAAAGTCACGACAAAAATTGGAGATGAAAATGCCAAGCTAGGACACAAACCCTGCTCTCTAGTTTAAACAATAACCATCCTGACCACTAAACCTCCTACAACTTATGAAACATTATCACTCTTTAAGGGTATAAATTCGGATCTTAGGACTAGCACGTCAACACTCAAAATGTTTGCTAGCCTCTTGTACTCAAAATCTTTTTGAGGGCAGAAGAAATTAATTGATCCAATGATGATGGAAGAGAGCTTGTCAAGATCATGTAGCCAAATGATGATTGTTTTGGGCAGATATTTTTAAAGAATCAGCATCATATGGTAAAGACCAAACTGGGTAATTAATAAGTATCTAGCGAGACTAATAATAGACCAAGCCCCAGCCGCCGACCGCCGTTGTTCAGACATCTTTTCTCCTCCACTAGTTTTTTTGACACGTTGAAATTCCCCCGCGTGGCTGCTCTTGCAACCGTCAATCACTCCAAAATAACCTCTATCGTAGGTTGCTCTTACTATTTTGAGCAACAATACAGTACCCTTCTCTATATATATAACCCTCTCATTAATCCCCCATCATTCTTAAACAAGATCTCCTCCAGTTTAGTTTCCTCCCTTTTCCTTCGTCCTTGGTTACTCTCTTTCTCGTCTGAATTAATCAAGGAGAAAGAGAGGTAGGTATTTGCTTGAATATCTTCCATTGATTTGTCTAGCTTCTTCCACTTTTATTAGTTTATCAATATTAATTCCATTGTCAAAAAAATGGCACAAGTGGTGAGCAGACGCACAATGAGGCCAATGAAAATGCCCTGGATTGAGGTGGCACCATCACTTCTTGGTTTCCCTTTGAGGACATCAAATTCTCCCAAGTTGGAGACTATAAGGGAAGAGGGAGCCGAAGATTATGAGGAACAGAATGATGATTGATTAGTCATTTTCCTTCTTTGTTTCCTTGAATTAGCCTAGCTAGTGGTATGCGGTTAGTCTTTTTTGTATCTTTGTTTGTTGTTGCGATGAACATGGTTACACATGGAATCCACCCGGTTCATTGCCCATGGGTGTGATGAGAATAATCACTAATGTAAAAAACATTAGGTTTTAGCTGTTGGCTTGTTGTAATTTCTTCCTGATATTTTAATTGATAATTGCTACCACAACCAAACTGGTGTCCATTGTTCTCTCGATTCGATGAAAATTATCAAATTGGGAGCTCGCGGATTGAAAACAAAAGTACGTCTTTACTACGAATAATTTGATGTGCACATTATGATTATTATTTTTTTTTTTCAAAAAAAGGCATCAGTGGTGTTATTATATTAGTATTACACGTTATTGGTATTTTGTGTGCCCAAAACTTGTACCCAAGAAAAAAAAACGTGCCACGGCCCAATGTAAATTTGTCAAAATTATCAAGCCCAATGTGGATTTGTCAAAATTTTCAAGCCCGTGCCCTAATGAAACGACGTTTTGTGAATTAAAAGAAGCGAGAGCAGTATACTGAAAACGAACCCAAATTCACATTAACGTCTAATTAATTTATCTATCTATACTATTGGGTCAATAATTAAACAATAATGTTATTTGCCACTACATATATCACCCCTGAAAATTTCAGGGATGAGGTGGCATCCTATGTGTATAAGTTTTTATGTTGAGGTGTATATTCTATTTATTTATTTAATAATGTATCTCATTAATTATTTTAAAAAATAAAAATGATAAATCTAATATATTTTCGCCAATTACTTTCTTCTTCTCCAATTACTTTCTTCCTATTCTCCTCCACGGTGACTCTGACCCTTTCTCCCAAAGATAAAAAAAAAATCCCAGATGGAAGAATACCAAAAATCTGTAAAGCTAGAAAACTTTTTTGATTTCATGATAGACATAGGCAACCAAAAAAAACAGATAAGCTTACCTTTGTATTTATTTATTTCCACAATCTATTTGAGTTTTCTTTTGATGCTAATCGAAATTTACTGGAAGAAAGAAAAGTTACAAAAAATTATAGGGGAGCAGCCAATGAGTGTATGACTGCAGAGACAGAACAAAAACAAGAAAGAAATACAAGAACTAATACAATGGCAGGAGAAAGAACACTTAAAGATAACTACAAGCCTTTGATGACGCCGTCACAGTGCCTTTTTGAAACGCCCCGACCCGTATTTGCCGTATACAGTAAACACGTGCCGGAACTGTGACGACCCAACCAAAATAACCCAAGCATATAGTGTGAACAATAATAACTCGGGGCCCAACGGCCCAAAACAATAACAACATAAATAACATATCCGGCCCAATGGCCTAATAATAGCGAAAACATGCACAGCGGAAGACTTATAAAGACGCACATATACACTGTATGCATAAATGCAAACTATGGATCCAAGCCCGTCCAAGGGAAAACGCCGCAGCCTGTCTGGAATGCACCAAGCCTGTACAACAAACAACTCATCCTACGGGATGAAAGCCCGCAGGTGAGGGGTGAGTCCGAAGTGCTCACGACAATGGAAAGACCATCAATATGGACACTAAAGTTACTCAAGGCCAAAAACAATCAAAAACCGACCAAAAGACTCAACAAAATCCAATTATCCAATTTTATCTTTCCGGGCCCTGTCACGGATAAGCTAGGGTCGTACCAGGTTATCAACCTGTTCCTGGTGCCAAATCAAAAAGAACCCAGGGATAGACATCCCAAAAATAACAAACTCAGGGATCAACATCCCAATCAAACCGGCATCAACATGCCCATCACAAGTAACCCAGATCATGGCCACCACAAAACAGTCTCAAACCATCCGGTCGTACCTCTACTTACCACGTGACAATTATATTACCGTCATCAAAAACCAAACTCACAGGGATCGACATCCCTAACCAAAGTACCGAGGATCGACATCCTCATCACAATTTATTAATTATTCCATTATGTTTATTCCAAAGGACACAGAAAATCAATACGGGGATAAACATCCCAAAAACCAAACAGAACACCGGGATAAACATCCCGAGCCAAAACACAACAAAAGCACAGCATCCAACAATGCAACAACACCAAACACAATAACCGAGTAATAAGGCACACATTGAAGGAAATCCATCCTCACCTTGGCCGATTACTCAACTCCGGAACTATGACCGGTACGACGCCGGTTCCTCGGGAAACTGCCCGATATCCGAACCTATACAACAAAATCATACATACACATAAATGCACATATTCGGTATGCAATGATGCCAACATTATGATATATACCCATCCCGGTTCTTATCTGTTATTATTTCCATTTATCGAAAATATTTAACCATACGTATATCCGAATATAATTTCGGTACTATATTTTAATTATAACTCCTTTCAAAATAATTTTCATAAAATAATTATAATCTCCCAAAATAATATTCATCATAATTTTCCAGAAAAATAATGACCTATTTATAATTTCTAGAAAATATAATATATGGTATTTATCTTTTTCTAAGTATACATAATAATATCTTCCAATCATAAAATATAATTACTTTTAATTTCCAGAGTACATATATATATAATTTCGACAAACACAATTTTCCAGAGAAATAGTACATATATTTAATTTCCAGAAATTAATTTTAAGGCATATATATAATTTCCAGAATATATATATCATGGTATAAAACATAATAATAATGTTCAAACAAAATATAGTTATATTAATTTTCCAGGAATCAAGATAAATATTTTTCTCCCAAAATACCATGATTAAAGTTGTCCATAATTTTTCAAAACAAGTATATATATATTTTTTTAAATTAAATACCTGTAATTATATAACAGATTTATATATATATTATTAAATGAAATTAAAAAAAAATAAAAAAAATAGATCCGGACAGCCCAGGCGCGACCCGGCAACCCAGGGGCGCGACCCGGTCCCAAACGGGTCGAAAAACCCAGCTCACCTCGGGTTCAACGGCAACGGCGGCGATGGCGGCGCGGGAACACCAGGGAAAGGTTGCAGGAGGACGGCGGCAGCGAGGCGACTCCAAGGCGGTGCTAGCTCGGCGCGAGGCGGCGGCTGCGAGGTTGAAGCAGATCCGCGGGTCGCAGCTCGGGGTCAAGCGCGCGTGACGGCGGTGGAAGCGGCGGAACTCGACGGCGACAGCTGGGGTGAGGTCGCGACGACGCGGGGAATCCGGCGGTGGCGGCGGTGTGGCGTGCAGCGGCGCCGGTCGCTTCCTCGTGTACAGTGACCGTGGGTGGCCGGGGTGGCTACTGTTCACGGTATTTATTTTCTTTTCTTTTCTTCTATTTTTCTCTCTTTTTTCTATTTTCTTTATTTTCTTTTCTTTTCTTCTGATTTTCTTTTTTTTTTCTTTTCTCTCTTTTTTTCTTTTTTTCTATTTTTCTGATTGGTCCATTTTGTAACAGCCCGGGTAAAAATTTTGGATTTTTACCGGACTGTAAAAGTCTATTTACCGTGATTTACTGTTGAATTAATCTTGGGTAATTAATTCAAGGTAAATCGGGAGTCGTTTTTCGAATCCGAGTGTTTTCCCGCGCTCGTGATTTTCCCGTGAATTTTTCGGAACTAAGTTGGTATTTTTCGGGTTTCGGAAT
>JAKUCV010005693.1:30211-64635 GCA_028386065.3 Turnera subulata | reverse complement strand
TCCTGGTGCCAGATCAAAAAGAACCCGGGATCAACATCCCAATATCAAACTCAGGGATCAACATCCCAATCAAACCGGCATCAACATGCCCATCACAAGTAACCCAGATCATGGCCACCACAAAACAGTCTCAAACCATCCGGTCGTACCTCTACTTACCACGTGACAATTATATTACCGTCATTAAAATCAAATCACACGGATCGACATCCCTAACCAAAATACCGGGATAGACATCCCTATCCAAAATACCAAGGATCGACATCCTTGTCACAATTTATTATTAATTCATTATACTTATTCCAAAAGATACAGAAAATCAACACGGGAATAAACATCCCAAAAACCAACATGGGATAAACATCCCGACAACAATCAAGACCAACACAATACTCAATAATGCAATAATCATCAAACACAATATACCGAGTAATATAGACACATATTGAAGGAAATCCATCCTCACCTTGGCCGATTACTCAACTTCGGAAATAATGACCGGTACGACGCCGGCTCCTCGGGAAACTGCACGATATCAAACCTATACATCAAAACAACACATACTCACATAAATGCACATAATCGATATACTATGATGCCAATACTACGAATTAATCCCATCCCGATTACTTATCCTTTATTTCCATCTTTTACCGAAAATAATTACCGTACGTATATCCGAATATAATTTCGGTACCATACTTTAATTAAAATTCTTTTTCAAAACATATTTTCATAAAATAACTATAATTTCCAAAATATTAATCTCCATAATTTTCTAGAAAAATAATAACCTATTTATAGTTTCTAGAAAATATATATAGTATTTATCTTTTTCTAAATACGTAATAATAATATTTTCCAACACAATATATAATTAACTTTAATTTACAAAGTACATATATATATAATTTCCATAACCATAATTTCCAGACGAAAATAATATACATATTAATTTTCCAGAAATTAAGTTCATGGTATATATATTTTTTTTCCAATTAACAATAGTTTCCAAAATAAAACTTAATTATTTATCAAAGTAAATATATTTATATTTCCTAAAAATACCAGAATTAAATTGAACATATTTTTCTCAAATTAATTGTATAATTTTTTTCCAAAATTATATATCAGATTATGCATAAATAAATATATATAAGTAAATTGATTTTTTTTTGATTAAATGGACTGGGCCGAACTATGCAGCCCATGGCCAAGCCCAGGTCCAAGGACCCGGCCAAGGCTGCAAGCCCAACACACAACCCAAGTTCAAGTGTCCAACAACCCATCAGCTTAGCCCAAGTTCAACAAAACCCAAACTAAAACCCATATGCCAAACGATCAACCCGACCCATCATCACCAACCCGTGGCAGAACCGGGTCGTCAACCATTCCGCTGCTGCTCACCTCGGTTGCAGCGACGGCGGGGCAAAGGCGGCTAGGCGGCGGCGGCACGAGCAGGGACGGGGAGGCGCTGGCGACGCAGCATGCGGTGGCGGCAGTGGCGTGTCGCGGCGAGGGAAGAGGAAACGCGAGGGGAGAGACGGTGGATCCGGGCGTCGGCTGCAGGCCTGCTCGCGGCGGCTCCTCGGTCGGCGGCGGCTCTGCGAAGGCGGGAGGAGGATAACCGGGGCGGCACAGGTCACGAACGTGGGTGGCGACGCACGCGGGTGGAGGTGGCGTGACGGTGTTGCAGGGGTCCGGTGGCGGTAGTGGCTCCTGCCCCTCTCCTTCTTCTCTTTTTTTTTCTTTCTTTTTTCCACTCTTTTTCTTTCTTCTTTCTTTTTTTTTTCCTCTCTTTTTTTTTTCCGGTTTCCATTTTTTCCTCTCTTTTTTTTTCCTTCTTTCTTTCTTTTTTTTTTCTCTCCCTCTCTTTCTCTCTTTTTTTTTTCTCTTCTCTTTTTCCTTCCTCTCCTGCTTCCTTCACCGGTCTTTAAACTGGTTTTTTTTTTTCCTTTTTACTATTAGACTTGTGAGCACCAATAATATGAATCGTCTTTATTACGGGCGAGTCCGATCTGGACCAAAAAATAACAGATACCTCCTTAGTTATTTTCCGATGTGATTTTCCGAGAAATTCCGAAACCCGAAAAATACCAACTTAGTTCCGAAAAATCCACGGGAAAATCACGAGCGCAGGAAAACTCACGGTTTCGAAAAACGACTCCCGATTTACCTTGAATTAATTACCCAAGATTAATTCGACAGTAAATCACGGTAAAACGACTTCTACAGTCCCGGTAAAAATAAAAAATTTTACCCGGGCTGTTACAGTCTAGCCACCTTAAAAAAATTTCGTCCCCGAAATTCCGTCTTATCCGTGGGTCCTACCACGATAAGCTTCTGGCACACTCTGCCAGGTATCCAACCTCAACATGAGATACCGCTTATACCCTTAAGCGACATCTCATCCGCTTATAAATACCAAACCTCATGACTGGCATACTCACACACAGTCATGGACTCTCCACTGAGATCAAGAACAACCTCAGACTCCGAGAACAACAGCTACATCGGTGGCACTGCCTTCCCGACAAGCTCCGATGACGAACCTCCAAAGAAACGGTTCAAGACAAACATCGTCGGCCTGAAGGAGCACATGGTCGTCTCCCCAAAACGACGGAAGAAACGTGCTCCCAAGAAAGCTGAGGACAAGAAAGGCAAGGCGGTAGCTGAGAGCAGCACTCCGCAACAGAAGCTGACACAACTGAACGTCTCGCTGAGGAAGATCAGCTCGGCGGTGGCGCAAATCTAACTGGCGTGTGCGGAGCTGTTCCCACACATGAAGAACGTGCAAAAACTTTTAAAAGATCTAGAGAAGCAAGTAACTCAATAGAGTACTTCTTCTCCGTTGTAAAACCTATTATGAAATAAATAAAATAATTTTCTTTTAATATCAAAATCTCTTATGTTAAGAAATCTTATGTTAAACGGAAAATAAAGCATCTCAAAGCAAAATAAAAATCAACTATAAGAATATAAAATCAAATTTAAAAAAATTAAAAACAAAACTCGTTTAACAAAATCAAAACAAAAAGAAATTTAAACCAAAATATGTTTCATGATCGGTGCTCGTATCGGAAGAAAACACCCTCGAACCAAGAAACGTGACATACGGAGCTAACGGTGACGATCACGAGCACGTCCTGTGTCCCTCGAAAGACTCGTTACCCACTTGTTCACAATTTCCGCATGAGCCAAAACGTCTGTCTCATCTCGTATCTCTCCACGATGTCCGAACAGTTGTAACCTTGTCGCACATGCACTCTACTCGAGGTGTGGTCCCATCCATCTGGCCTCAACGGTCAAGGATGCATGTGATGAAAGATGCAAGGAAATATAGTAAAACCACGAAAAGAAAAGACAAGGTAGCCAGAGCGAAAGAAAATCATGTGATGGAAAAAAGGCTGTAAATCTCTGGCGTTGTGGTNACGGTCAACATCAACAACGACCCAAACAGTGTCCGTGTCAACGTCGTTCCAAATCGTTAAATGTATTTTCTTTATTTTTATAAAATATCAAATATCAATGTAATATTTCCCTTTGTATTTCCAATATTATCAATATTAATAATATTTGTATTTTCGCTTATTTATGGCATCATTACCTCATATGTGTATGTTCCGCGACAGCTGGCGTCCCTTGACTGGATCCATAATGCACTTAACTAAAATGATATAAAATAATAACAACTGGAGCGAACTATGCAAACAAGACAACAAACACGCAAAGACTTCCCAACAAGACCTAACGCCTGCTCCGCTACCAAAATGAAACGCCCCGACCCGTATTTACCGTACACAGTAAACACGAGCCGGAACTGTGACAACCTAACCAAATAAGCCCAAGCATACAGTGTACACAACAATAACTCGGGCCCAACGGCCCAAAATAATAAACATCAATAATAACATATCCGGCCCATTGGCCCAATAATAATAAAAACAGTGCACAGCGGAAGACTTAAAGACTCACAAACACTGTATGCGACACCAATGCAAACTATGGATCCGAGCCCTGTCCAAGGGATAACGCCGCAGTCTGTCTGGAATGCACCAACCCTGTACCACAAATAACTCATCCTACAGGATGAAAGCCCGCAGGTGAGGGGTGAGTCCGAAGTGCTCACCGACGAAGGAAAGACAATCAATATGCACACTAAATTTACTCAAGTCAAAAACACAGGCTAAACAGCCCAACCAAAAGACTCGACCCAAAACCCGGTCCAAGACCAAAAAGACTCAAATAAAATCCAATTATCCAATTTTATCTTTCCGGGCCCCGTCACGGATAAGCTAGGGCCGTACCAGGTTATCAACCTGTTCCTGGTGCCAGATCAAAAAGAACCCGGGATCAACATCCCAATATCAAACTCAGGGATCAACATCCCAATCAAACCGGCATCAACATGCCCATCACAAGTAACCCAGATCATGGCCACCACAAAACAGTCTCAAACCATCCGGTCGTACCTCTACTTCCCACGTGACAATTATATTACCGTCATTAAAATCAAATCACACGGATCGACATCCCTAACCAAAATACCGGGATAGACATCCCTATCCAAAATACCAAGGATCGACATCCTTGTCACAATTTATTATTAATTCATTATACTTATTCCAAAAGACACAGAAAATTAACACGGGAATAAACATCCCAAAAACCAACATGGGATAAACATCCCGACAACAATCAAGACCAACACAATACTCAACAATGCAATAATCATCAAACACAATATACCGAGTAATATAGGCACATATTGAAGGAAATCCATCCTCACCTTGGCCGATTACTCAACTTCGGAAATAATGACCGGTACGACGCCGGCTCCTTGGGAAACTGCCCGATATCAAACCTATACATCAAAACAACACATACTCACATAAATGCACATAATCGGTATACTATGATGCCAATACTACGAATTAATCCCATCCCGATTACTTATCCTTTATTTCCATCTTTTACCGAAAATAATTACCGTACGTATATCCGAATATAATTTCGGTACCATACTTTAATTAAAATTCTTTTTCAAAACATATTTTCATAAAATAACTATAATTTCAAAAATATTAATCGCCATAATTTTCTAGAAAAATAATAACCTATTTATAGTTTCTAGAAAATATATATAGTATTTATCTTTTTCTAAATACGTAATAATAATATTTTCCAACACAATATATAATTAACTTTAATTTACAAAGTACATATATATAATTTCCATAACCATAATTTCCAGACGAAAATAATATACATATTAATTTTCCAGAAATTAAGTTCATGCTATATATATTTTTTTCCAATTAATAATAGTTTCCAAAACAAAACTTAATTATTTATCAAAGTAAATATATTTATATTTCCTAAAAATACCAGAATTAAATTAAACATATTTTTCTCAAAGTAATTGTATAATTTTTTTCCAAAATTATATATCAGATTATGTATAAATAAATATATATAAGTAAATTGATTTTTTTTTAATTAAATGGACTGGGCCGAACTATGCAGCCTATGGCCAAGCCCAGGTCCAAGGACCCGGCCAAGGCTGCAAGCCCAACACACAGCCTAAGTTCAAGTGTCCAACAACCCATCAGCTTAGCCCAAGTTCAACAAAACCCAAACTAAAACCCATATGCCAAACGGTCAACCCGACCCATCATCACCAACCCGTGGCAGAACCGGGTCGTCAACCATTCGGCTGTGCTCACCTCGGTTGCAGTGACGGCGGGGCGAAGGCGGCTAGGCGACAGCAGCACAAGCAGGGACGGGGAGGCACTGGCGACGCAGCATGCGGTGGCGGCAGTGGCGTTTCGCGTCGAGGGAAGAGGAAACGCGAGGGGAGAGACGGTGGATCCGGGCGTCGGCTGCAGGCCTGCTCGCGATGGCTCCTCGGTCGGCGGCGGCTCTGCGAAGGCGGGAGGAGGATAACCGGGGCGGCACAGGTCACGAACGTGGGTGGCGACGCACGCGGGTGGAGGTGGCGTGACGGTGTTGCAGGGGTCCGGTGGCGGTGGTGGCTCCTGCCCCTCTCCTTCTTCTCTTTTTTTTTCTTTCTTTTTTCCACTCTTTTTCTTTCTTCTATCTTTTCTTTTTTCCGGTTTCCATTTTTTCCTCTCTTTTTTTCCTTCTTTCTTTCTTTTTTTTTTTCCTCTCCCTCTCTTTCTCTTTTTTTTTTTCTCTTCTCTTTTTCCTTCCTCTCCTGCTTCCTTCACCGGTCTTTAAACTGGTTTTTTTTTTCCTTTTTACTATTAGACTTGTGAGCACCAATAATACGAATCGTCTTTATTACGGGCGAGTCCGATCGGGACCAGAAAATAACAGATACCTCCTTAGTTATTTTCTGATGTGATTTTCCGAGAAATTCCGAAACCCGAATAATACCAACTTAGTTCCGAAAAATCCACGGGAAAATCACGAGCGCGGGAAAACTCACGTTTTCGAAAAACAACTCCCGATTTACCTTGAATTAATTACCCAAGATTAATTCGTCAGTAAATCACGGTAAAACGACTTCTACAGTCCTGGTAAAAATCAAAAATTTTACCCGGGCTGTTACATTTAATCTCGATATAATTGTATGTAAATAGAATAAACAATAGGAAAATAATATAATTAATATAAATATTTATATTTCACAAAATATAATTTAAAATTTATTCATAATAGCTCAACAAAAAGGAACCAGTAGTTAATATAAGTAAATAACAAAAAAATTATTACAAGACATACTTCTATGTAAATGTGAAAAATATATATAATTGATGAATGTGTTTAAAAGAAAATACAGTATTTATACTTACTAAATGACCATAAAATAATTTTAAAAGATATTATGAAACTTTAAATATAATATTAATTAAGATATATGAAAAGGAGAAGGAATAAATATTAATTAATCATGACTCGTGAAACATGCTAAGAAAAAAATAAATATAATGGGGTGATTATTACAAACTACGTCTTCTAATGCACTTTAATAAGTAAATAATAAAAATAATTTTAAATAATTATAGACAAACCTGAATTCATATTTCTTTTAGGAAACAAATCAATCGAAATACTTCTTTAACATAATAGTGAGTTTGATCTACTTTGTCTACTTTAATCTTAATATAACTAAAATTTGTATGTAAGCAGAAAAATAAAAGAAGAATAATATAATTAATATAAACCATTATGTTTCCCTAAAAATAATAAATATGATCTCAACCAAACGTAAATAATAAGTAGAATTTAAATAAATTAAAACAAGTGAATAACAAAAAAATCTCATGACACATGAAAAATGTTAAGAAAAAATAATAAGTACAAACAATGTTGATTATTACCAATTAAATTTTTTATTCACTTTTACTAGTAAATAATATTAATAATTATAAATAATTATAGACAAACCAAAATTCGTATATTAAGCTAATTATAAAAAATTAAGGATTACAATATGCTAACGCAAGTGGATGCTTTAGTAAAAAAATGAGCAGAAAATGAATCTATACAAGTACAAGCTCTAAATAAATGACAAGGTAAAATTTTTGTGATTAATATTTTTTATCTCATAGTAATAAAGAATTTAAAAAATGTATATTATTTTTATTTTAAATACTATTCATATTTAAAAAGTAAAAATCATAGAAATTAGCTTATACATATTAAAAGGTGAACATAAATTTTAAAAGAATATATTTTATTGAAATAAATAGAAGTTGATTAATATTAACTCTATATTAAAACAATTGAAGGTTAGAAATTGAAGAAACCAGCATAGTTAAATAAAGAAAAAAATGGCTTGTATAAAATAATTAGGAAAATTTTAAAATGTATATTTAGGATAGTGATATTGAAAAAAGATAGTAGAAAATTTACGCCCAAAATTTTTCTAATTTAAATTTATTTTTATCTTACTTTAATAAAAAGAAAATAAATTTTTATTATTCTTAAGCATAGTATTTTTTTTAAGGATATAAACATAGTAATATTTTGTGAGAAATATTTATATCACCTTTCATAACTTATATAGGACCAATGAATCATCTGAAGGAATTTAGCTTCTTATAGGAACTCTATGTATAATCAGTATAAATCTCTTATACGATAAGAACTGTTAAAAGAAATTCAATAAGAAACTTACATAATTATTTGAAATAAATAATTTAACAACCTTAGAATTATTGTTTTTACTACAAAATTATCATAGATGATATGTTGCAATCTTGTAGATTGTTTTTGTTTTCCAGACTTTGCAAATTTTTTTAGTGTTTAACGCATCTATTTAGTTTATATATATATAATACATCACAAAAAAATTCCTTCTTTTATATAAGCCCAAGCCCAAGCCCACTAATCATGTATTAAGTATTAACTAGGGTTTTTTTTCCCTACTCACCATCGCTGCCCTTCACTCTCTCTTTTCCTTTTTGTTTTCCTTTCTTTTTTGTTCTCCATCACCGTCTCTCTCACTCTTCTCCTCGTCTTCTTCTTTTTTTTTTTTTTTATACATATTCTTTCTCTTGTTATCTAAAACATGATTGAAAATCTAAACCAAAGATCGGAGTGAGATCGGTTTGACTTGTATATGAAGTGGCAAGAAAAGCATGATATTTGGATCCCACAATTGCTAAGGTAAATTATCGTTTCAGTAGTTGGATAGTCAACTAAATCCCATGGTTTTTTATTATTTTTTTTATTGATTGCTTGGTTTGTTGGTAAAGTTTAGACAGGAGGAGTTTTATAGATCTACTCAAGCATTCCTGTTGCAAGGTATGTTATCAATTCCTATCAATTCCTATCTATTTATGGTTAAATTATATTTTGTCTTTGGGAGTGATAGAATTCTTTGTAAGAAATTGTTTTTTTTTTTGTGTTTTCAGTCCTCATGGAAAAAGGAGCACATCGGGGAGCAAATCGAGGGAAATAGAGAGGAATTTGTTTTTCATTGTAAAGAGATTATTGTTGTAAATGACTTTTTTGTTGAAAAATCTTGTAAAATTCTTATTTGTAAATCAATATACAGGTGAATAAAATTGATGATACTTGTTTTTTGGATGTGGTATTATTTAAGATGATTTATTAAAGCTATAGTGTTTGTAGAAAATTCACCAGAAAAATAAAAAATTAGAAAATAGGATTAGTGACAAACGTTATTTGCAATGCATTTTATGATGAATTTTGTAATGAATCTATTTTTGACGATGAATTTTGTAATGAATCTATTTTTGACGGAATGCCTGTGACAATCAAATTAGTTGCAATTTGCGATGAATTTTGTAATGGATGTATTTCCGACGGTTTGCCTGTCACAAGTTGCGACGGAAAATGCAACGACATTTGTTATTTACGATGAACTATTCGTCGCAATTGCCTTTCACATGGAGGTGCAACCTCCTTATTATTGATGACTTTTGCAACGGATTTTACATCACAATTCTTCCCGTCGCAAAGACCGTCGCAATGCATTTGCAACGAGTGAAAAACCGACGGATCTCAAACGTCGCAAATATCGTCGGAAACTTGGATTTGCGACGGATATTAGACAAAATGACGTTGCAATGTCCATTGCAAATAAGCCTTTTTCTAGTAGTGTTATGTGGTAGTTCATTGACCATATGTTCAGCATAACTCCTCCATTTCCCCTCGACCAGTTGTTCACATATGAAAAACCATTGAAGGAACTATTGTTGATGTACCCCGTCTAGCCAGTGAAGCTAGAAGCTTTCTCTGTAGTCTCAATGGATTCACAATTTTCGGGAACACCAATATAACCTCAACCTCTTTGGTTTCCACCCCTGCTAGACTTGTTGCAGGCCACACAGTTGATATTCCTCAAGCAGTTCCCATTGAACTTCAAAATTGGGCATAATGGCTTTGTCATCATTCTTCTGTCTCACCAACGCCATCTACTGTTTCGAGGTCCACACAAACCGATGAAGATCCAATCGTAAACTTTGATTCAGCATTTTACAGGACATCCCGAGACCCTGATTCAGACAGTGACCATGATTGCGACATGACGGACATGTATCATGATTGCAATTCGGAGGAGCCAATCAGGAAATAAAGTATTAAAGTGTGTTGTATTATTAAAATGTAATGAATGTGCTGTAATAAGTGGGATGATGAGTCATCACCCACCTTTGTTTGTCTTTTATGTTAAATTATTAAAGTATGTTGTAAATGGATTGATGAGTCATCATCATCCATCATCCTTTTTCGTCTTTTCCTAAATGCTCCTGTCTATATAAGGGAGCCTTGTAAACATTGGAGAAATCCTGTGTGTTTTATACATCATGACTCTCTAGATCTCTTCCTCTTCTTTGAAATTCTTTAGGACAATAGTCCTATTACTCTCTTCTTCTTCTATCCTGATGCTACGGTCTCCATGGCTTTATGAAATCGCAAAAGGGGTTTGAGTTCCGATTGCCACCTAGAGTGGATCCTTCTTTACTCACCATGAGCGGTTTCATAGCTGTGGAGCTCCCGGCCTCTGTGGTAGCGGAGCCTTCTGGATATTCGAAAATGGATATACGGTATATCGGCTGGAAACTCATACCTAGCTGATCCCCACCTGGTTGGGTAGGCTGAGCTTGTGCACAACGCCACGTATCAATATCCATTACCGTGTCCGGTAGTCTCTTTTGAACTCGGGGATAGTACCAGAGTTCCTGAAGAGGGAGTAAGAAATACTATTGTTCCTTAAGAAGAGTAAGAGAAGAACCTTTAACAACCATGAGTAACATCCAGGAGACTCATAATCCCATATCCCGGATCCAGTAGGGTCCGTGCAGCAACCACCATGCCAACAGGTAAATTTGAGGCATACCTGTGGGAGAAAATATCCCTTTGTTGGTAAATTTCTATAGCAGATATAGAATCGTTCTTCAAATTGAATCTTCCTCCATGAACTTTGGCTTCCATAGACTTATTTGAAATACCAAACAAGGTGAGAAAACTCGAGAAGGAAAGAAAACAACTCACTAAAAGTGAGACAAAACCCACAAAAAGTGGGAGTAAACCAAACTAGTTGAAAGAAATTTTGGTAGGGGCTCACCGCCGGAAGAAAGTCGGCGGAAGCCCTAAATTGTAGATCTAGGGTTTTTCTCTAAGAGGAGGAGGAAAAAAAATTGACCTGTCGTTCTAATGCTAATAGTGTGGCGTAATTGAAAAATTAGAGAAAGAATTACTTGCAAGGGGACATTTCGCTCACCCACAAATGACGTGTTTATTTTTATTTTATGTGGAACCAACCAACCCGTTTACCTAAGCCGATGAAAAACTTTTAATCTCTATCTATCAATTTCATGTCAATCATAGAAAGTAGAAACCCATTTTGCGAATCTCAAAATCAGATAGCGTCGTGCTTCGCATGGAATGGAAGTTTCTAAACATCGAATCTCTCTGTTTTTCTTCGTAAGCATATCAAGAATCTCTTATAATATCAAGTAGAAAATCTTTTGGTATCTCAAATATTGCGCTTTCTGCCAATATTGGCAAACCTTTGATGGGACGTTTTTTGTTGATGGTTAGTTTCCTGGCTCTAAATATGATAAAAAAAAAATTCCAAAAAATAATGGCGTGTGAGCCCACTTACTCCATTGGCTAGCAAGACAGCATTATTGGTATTACCACGCATTAAACTATTAATCCCTGCTAGTAAGGCCCAAATAGAAATCGAAAAACCACCTCTCTCTCTCTACTTTTTTTTTCTCTCAATTCTCTCTAAAACCAAAATTCCCCTCTTCCTCAACAAAGAAGAGGGCTGCCGCCGGCTCCTCTCGGGTTGGTCGGCAAGCCCTCTTCCTTGTTGTCTTAGCTTTATCTGTTTTCTTCTTGTATATTATCTACAGATCTGTTACTGATCTGACTTTTATGTTTTAGATCTGCTTCAGATCTAGTTTTTTCGAGATGGGTTTGAAGAGGAGCGGTGGCTGTGGTGGTGCCGGCTTCTGTGGTGCAGGCGACAGCGGCTTCGTCCTCCCCGATCTCTGCGCTGACATCTACCCGGACCTGTGGGTTGGAGTCTATGCGCTTTTGTCTTCTCTTTCGGCTTCCGTTTCAAAAATTAGGTTGTTTGTTCATACTGCTAAAAGAAACAAAAACAAGTTGGTGGGCAAGTCTGGGACGATAATATTTATAAAAAAAAGGTTGTGATGATAATATCACAGAGGATAGCACCAAAGAGACGAAGGTATGTAGTCTAATTAGGTTTGGAACAACCCCTAGAATGAGAGTAATCCTCATAACCACTTCCACTAAGTAATTTCTGATCCAAACCAAGAGAAGGTACTCAAAAGCAAGCTAGAGAGGTGCTAAAGCATAAGCTCGTATCAATTCAATTCAAAGTATACTGGGTTTTTGGTACAGGAAGTACTTGTACTATTTAATTTATTGTCTTTCTATGCCTATATATTTAAAGTTGTTGTCCCTTTCGTATTCCATCTTATACCTCCGTCTACGACATTACCAGCGGAATCTACGTGGCGCTTCGACATCGTTTTTGCCATGCCAAGTTAGTATAAAACTCCACGTGGATGGATATTGTAAAAACACGACCGAATATTTCAATGGCCTCTTCGCACCTGTTTCTTTGGAGTCTCCACTCGAATTTTATTAAATTAAAAAATCTGAGGTAGCAAACTAGACATGCTGGACTTAGGGGTTTCGCCACGGGTAAAATCATATGAGGCACCACCACCCGTGTTTTGGCCGAAATAATATCTAAATTTAAACAAAATCTATATATGTTTCTTAGTATGCTTGTGTATGTGAACAACCCGAGCATGTTTCAATCATTTTCATAAAAAAAAGAGCATGTTTTAATCAAGCATGAAAATATATGGTGGCTATGATCGGCTATGGCCGATGATAGAATTGATATGTAAAAAGAGTTACAAGTGCAGATGCATTGGTCTCCTTGTCAATAATTGGTTATTGGAGACTTCAACGAAACCCTCTCCCCGGAAGACTGTCTGAGTGGTCGTCTGTGTGTGCAGGGGGCAGGGGCGGATATAGGGGGAGCAAGGGGGCCAGGCCCGCCCTAGGATCCGGCTAAGTATATATATGGTAATAAAAATCTAGTAAAAATAAGCTAGTTGAGTGGTAAGAGGGGGCGTGTCAATCCTCAAGTTCAAGGGTTTGATTCTCGGCGTTTGCAATTTCTGCTTCATTTTCTACTTTTTCCCAAACAATTCTAATTTAGTCCTTCATAATTTAGAATGTGTATGATTCGGCACCCCCTAAAAATTTTTTCTAGATCCGCCCCTGGCAGGGGGCTAGGGCTTTCAACGCTTTCACCTCAAGGATGGAATTATGTAATTAAAGGGCAGGAAGTTCATTTTGGATAACTATCGGGCAACAAATAAGATAGATAGAGCTTTTGTGGATCCTGCTTGGTTTTCTGTATTTCCGTCCATTTATTTGCAAGCGAAGGGTAAGGATGAGTCAGATCATTGCTCGATCATCCTAGTGCATGAGCCAGTGAATTGGGGCCCTTTCAAGTTCCCCAATTATTTAGATTCGAAGCCATGTGGATTGATGCATCAGGTTAATGCATTCCTAACTTTGGAGAGGTTTTAAGTGGTTTTTGGGATGATGTGTGCAAGAAGTTTCCTGGGAAGTTTTGCTTAGAAAGTTGGGTTTTATTAAGAAGGCTGTTAGGGAATGGAACTTAAAATGCTTTGGTAATGTAGATAAGCCGTTGGAGGAGTTGCAACTCAGCCTGGGCAGGTTTGATCTGTTTGTCGAATCTAGGTTCCTCTCTAATGATGACTGTGGAGAGGTGTTTTGTAACGTCTCGAATTTTCGAAATTTAATTTCTATGGATTTTTGGAATTTTTTAAACTTTATTTCCAATTTTTATCCTTGCGGAATTTCCGGGTTTTGGTCTTGGAAAATAAATTATTTTCCTTGGATATATTAATTTTTAAGTTGGTATTGTAGCTTGTTCGGGTTTTGTTTGAAACAAACGTGTTTTGGGGCGAAACACGAGGTTGCCGTTGTTTTAATTGAAACTACATCGTTTGGTAAAATGAATTAAAAAAAAAACAAAACAAACAGTAAACAAGAGATGTTGACTTGAAGGGCGGGTTGACCGCGCCCAAAACCAAAACGGCGTCGTTTTTGTTAAGGCGGGTCAATACCCTAACCCTTTTCTTTCTTTTCCTCTTTCCTTCATTTTCTTCTCTTCTCCTCTTTTCTTTTCTGTTGTGCCGCAGCCGCTCTCCCCAGGTTCCACTCCCCACGTTTTTGGTTTTGGATTCTCCTTCCCAAGTCGTGGTCTACGGTTATCAACCCTATATCTCTCCCTCTCCTTCTCTTCTCTTCCTTTTCTTTTCGTTCCTCCATTTTACCTGTTTCATCATCTCTCTCTCGAGAACACCAGTGTTGCCACCATCACTGCTAGTCTAAGGGAGGGCCGACGAGATGAGGTGTGTCTGCAAGTGAACAGACACGAGTCGTCGTCGCCCTGTTCTTCCTCCTTTCTCTATCCTTTGATTCGATTTGCTAAATCGGGTCTTGTGCATGTGGTGTGTGGATGCTACTGTGTGTAGAAAAGACCGAGAAGAGGTCGGGCTCTGTGCGCAACAGGTACTGCGCATGGACAAAACCGTCGCCGTCTTCCTCGCGTTGTTGGTGAGCCGACGCCTTCTCTGCTTCGTTTTCTTTTCCCTTTTCCCTTCCTCTTTCTTTCATTTTATTCTTTGGTTGGGATTTGAGGCTTAGGAACTAATCTATTGGATTCTGGGTTTGGTTTTGTTTATGGTGCCGGGACTGGTCGGATTTGAGTTCACCGGCATAGACTGGTGCTTCGGTTCTGTTGTGTTCGAGGTGTTCTGGTGGCGAGTGTGGCTCGGGTTGGCGATCGGGCTTGCCCGAATAGTGGGTTGCAGGGTTCTACGAGGATTTGAGTTTGGGAGTCCAGAAATAGCTTAGAACAGTGAGCTTTCCGGTGAGTTTTTTATGCTTATTTCTTTCCTTTTCATAATTGATGTTACCGTGGGTGTAGTGAGGTTGTATTGGATGTTGTTTGGGTTGCTCATGTTTAAATCTGGTTTGGTTGACGAGGATTAAATCCATTGTTGGTTGTTGTGGTGGTCCGCATGTTTTCTTTGAGATGTCGCTGTAAGTTTTGGTGTTTTCCGGCGAGGGCTGACCGGAATCGGGCGAGACGGGTACTATTTTGGCTAGCATAGGGAACCTTTCATTGAACGGTATTTTTTGCACGATGTTGTATGTTTCAATTTCTGAGCATATCATGTGTGTAATGGAATTAATTAAGGTAAAAAAGTTTTTTATGTCCTTATATTTTGTCAATTTTGCATTTGTTGTCCTTCTTTGTTTATTTTCACTCAAGTTGTCCCTCAAGTTTCGTTCTACCGGGCCACATTGTCCATTTTCCATACCATAGCCGGTAAGTTGATGTGGTAATGACACATGTCTAGTGGGCCCCACAACCTAACTATTTGTTTATTATTTTTAACCTTTTATCTTTTTCTAAATATTAATTTCTATATATAATTCTTTATTTAAACTTTCTAAATATTTATAAAAAAGGAAAAAATCATTTTTACCATGAAACAAAAAATTCATGGCGTTTTGACCCAAGTTGGTTACTGCTTGGCATTGACTTTAAAAAACATCGTCGTATAATTGTCGGCAGCACACCTCTTATCCTTTTTTTTTTTTCATTTGTCTTCTTCTTCTAATTATTATCTCTTCTTCCCCTGTGATTAACACTGCCGGCCAACCACTATTGCTCCTTTCCTTCTTTTTTTTTCTCCTCCATAATTCCTCCATGATTGATGCCTCCTATCACACCTCAATCCTTTCTTTTTTACCTCTGCTCTTCTTGTCAAATTCCCCTCTTCCAGTTAATTCCTCTCCCTTACATCCATGACTTATACAAATAACAAAGCCTGTTGCTGAAACCAAACTTCTCCCACACACACACCCGTTCTCTCTCTCCCTCTCATCGTTATCTTTTCCCCCTCTATCGTGAAAGGACTGTGGCGCCACCACTTTGGTGCATCGTCGCCGAGCTGCTAAAGGCTGCGCCCCTATCCTTCCTTTCTTTAACCTCTGATGTGTTTGGGTAGAACCCCAATTAACTTTCTCTGGGTTTGATTTGGTACTTGTGGGTTTTTTAATGGTGAGATTATGGTGTTTGATGGCGTTGGTTGGTACTCAGATGCGTGTGGATTGTGGTGATGGTGATTGTTTTGGTGTTTTGTGGGTTGAATTTTTTATGGTTGTGGTTTCCACAAAGCAAGGGAGAAGTACAGGTGTCGAGATTGAGGAATAGGTCGGCTTTTGGTACTTTTGGCGACGGCGTGAGAAGGACAAGAGTTTGTAGTGATGTGGACCGTAGAGGGGTAAGGCGGTGGTATTTGTTCGGCGATGGTGGTTGGTTTGGGGATGGGTTTTGTGCAAGAACTGAGAGGGAGATTGATGAGAAGTATGGGGAAGAAAATAAAAAGGGAAAAAAGAAATGAAAAATTAAATTAGGAAAAAAGAAAAAGGAATTAAAAAATGGGGTGGCATGGGCTAAGTGACACGTGTCAACTTTACAGCTACTAACCGGCTGTAGGTTGTAAAAAGGACAAGGTGGCCCGGTAAATAGTGAGTTTAGGGACATATTGCGTGAAATTAAACGAAGAGGGACATCAAATACGAAATCGACAAAATATAAGGACAAAAAAAACTATTAACTCTGACCGGAATCGGGCGAGACGGGTACTATTTTGGCTAGCATAGGGAACCTTTCATTGAACGGTATTTTTTGCACGACGTTGTATGTTTCAATTTCTGAGCATATCATGTGTGTAATGGAATTAATTAATGTACAAGAAAAAAATGGATTTAGTGGAAAACCGTGTTCGGAGAGTTGAGTGGCGTGGCCGGAATATGTCCGATGCATATAGTATCTTTAGGCCGGAAAGGTTTGGACTCGGGAGTTCATTTAATACGGTTTTGTGAACGGGCCGAGTCCAGGCCCAAGAAATGTCATGTTAAGTATATATGGGCTATAGGCCTAGTGACTATTAATTTAAGATGGGCTTTAGGCCAATGGATAACTAAACCGATAATTATTATTGATATGGGCTTTAGGCCTAATAGGGATTTGAGAACTCAAGATGATGTATCGATATAAGTACATTTTAGAGTACATGAATAGTTATTGTATGTGTACCTTATGTGTGGTTGCATTTTCTTTTAATATAGGATTGTAGAGGCAGAACGGGCTTCAGTTCCGAGCAATTAATATGGCCCAGGTGAGGACATATAAACCCTTGTATGCGTTACTGCCTACAATACTCGGTTAAATAACATGGTATATGAATGAGGTAATTCTTATTTGGCATTAAATGTTGTATGCGTATATGCCTGCTGTGCTGATGATCTTATTTGCACTTTATTTCTTAATGATGATGCGTATTATGTGGTATGCCTATTTATGTGAATTGTGTGCCTGTGTGATATGACATACCAGTTGAGCATGATTCGTTTTGTTATGATTGAATATTATGATATATGATTTTGAGGTTCGTGTAGTGATTTGTGGGCCGGAGGCCCGAACTTGAGAACAAAATGCTGAATCCACACAATCCTGGACAATCATAACGTATGGCACACATAACTCTATAAGAATAATTGAGAATAACGAATTAAAGAAATTCTATTGTGGGGCGGTTGATCGGTACATGTGAGTGGGAAATTTATCCCTCGGGATCACATGTGGGATGATATGGCATATGCAGTTAGCATATGGGACAGCGACAGCCCTTCGGGAAGGGTGGATACACCATGGGTTGTGGACCATTACGGGCCCTGATAAAATACACAACTTAATAAAACAATCTTCAATGATAATTACTAAGCATAATAGTTGACTTGTGTTGTGCATTGTGACTTGTTAGTGCAATGTGGTTGCTATTGCTTGATGTCGGTGTACTTGTAGTTGATTTGTAGTTGTAAACTATGATTTATTTGTTTGTGGTGAGATAATGGTTGGTCTCACCCCCTCACAGCCTTTACACAGGTTAACTGATCAATGATCAGGAGTACATATCAGTAGGTGGCGATGTTATCCTCTCCTTGGGTCGGATCCATAGAGTTCACTGCATACTTGTTATCATAAGTATTGTCTTTCGCTGCATACTCGTTGTTATATAATTTATTATATAATTATACATTGATTATGTTGTTTGTATTGTATACCAGGTAGAAGGACAATTTGGTCATTTTACATGTATAATTAATTAAATTAGATATTTTGGGATACGGGCGTTTCATGTTTAAAGTAAATTCTAAATTTGCATCAAGGAACAGGCAGCGCAAGTGTTTGCGGAGGCAAAAATCCCACATCAATTGGTTGCAACTAGGCAATAAAAGTATGAAATTCTTCCATGTTATTGTGAGCACAACACCCCGACTCGGTTGACAGAGATATTGCCCCGTGACTGTGGCTTAAATTTGATGGTCTATAATTTGTGATCATTCTTTCCCAAATGTATTTGAATTTACTTGGTTCGAGTTGATAGAACAGATTCGATGATTCTAGGGATAGACGAATTAACCGCATCCCAAAGAGTCATCATTCCAAACATATTCCCAGATGCAACTAGAGGAGTCACAACAGTCTCACTTAAAACTAAGCGACCTCGACAGAATATTTCTGCACGGTATTCGTACTTGAACCAAGTTCGTTCACTTCGCTCCTTGATTGAGAATGTGTATGACTCGTGAACTGTATTGCTTCTTTACGGGACATGAGAGGCTTGCTCTAGCTCAATTTTTTTTTTGTTCACAACGCCAAGCCCTTCCCTCGAGAAAGTAATTATCACGAATCCGGATAAATTCACAGGAATGTACGACACATATTGTTCTTGGTGTTCTGTTAATTGTCCGCAGACAAGAAGTCGCCATCCAAGTTTATCAGGAAAAACTTGAGAAAAACTCACAGATGACTCCTGATAAAGCATTAGTATCGAACAAGAGGAGGGTCTGAGGATTCATTTACTGTTAGTCGTCTTCTTTACTGGGACAATGTCGACAAAATTGGATCCCAAGATCAATGTGTACGTTTCATAGCCAGATTATTGCAAGTATTTCATGCTCCAAGCTAGACCTGGCAAAACTAGTACTGACACGACAACCCGACACGAACCTTACACGAAATTAGCAGGTATAGGTAAAAAATTTTCAACCTGTTTAGTTAAATAGGTCGACCCGATACGATATGGAAATTAGCAGGTCTAGTAGCAGGTTGACCCGCCAACCCGATAGGTACCTGTTTATGACCCGATTATATGTAGGGTATAGATATTTTACTGATTTAATATAAGACTTGTTTAATATTTAAGGCCAAAGTTACTAAAATTATCCAAAAATATTTTTATAAATGCTTTAAATACTATTATATTATAATTCTACAATTTATAATCTTATTTAATATATGAAAAAATCTAATTATATGCCTATATGCTTAAAAAATATAACAACTTGTGCAAAATAGAATAATTTCAAACTGATTTTTAGGTTTGTTAGATTTAATATGTAACCCGCGGGTCAATCCGAACCCCACACGATAATAAATGGGTTGGACACGATACGACATGATTATTAAATGGGTCAGGTTGGGTTGAAGAATCAGAACTTGTTTACCTGTTCAACCCGACACGATAACACTAATTGTCAGGTCTACTCCAAACAAACAAACATAGATAAAATATACATACAATGCACGTGTCAAAAGTGTGCATGAGATGTAGTGCAGAAAAACAAAATATTTGAGCTTGCGTCTCGTCCACTTGAGACTGCCTATGTACTCTTTGTCAGTGGGTTCAAAGCTCTCATAGTTTATCTAAATGAGGATCTTTGAGGCTAACCTAGATCTTCTTCTAGAATTGGCCCAATCCAAGAAGTGGTATAGTCGTAAATATGAGCCTATGTGATTGCTCATGGCTTCAGTTACCAATCATCTCCTCATGGCTTTAGTTGAAAATTAGTGACAAAGTAGTCACGAGTCCATGGCTTCAGTTCAAAACTGGTGACCGGCTAGTCACCGTGGTGCATGTGGTGGCTTCAGGTAGACCTGGCAAAACGGGTATTGATACGACAACCCGACACGAAATTAGCAGGTATAGGTCAGAGATTTCCAACCCGTTTAGTTAAATAGGTCGACCCGACACGACACGAAAATTAGCAGGTCAGGTAGCGGGTTGACCCGCCAACCCGATAGGTACCTGTTTATGACCCGATTATATTTAGGGTATAGATATTTTACTAATTTAATATAAGACTTATCTAAAATTTAAGGCTAAAGTTACTAAAATTATCCAAAAATACTTCTATAAATGCTTTAAAATATTATTATATTTTGATTCTACAATTTATAATTTTATTTAATATATGAAAAAAACTAATTATATGGCTATTTGCTTAAAAATACGCAAAATAGAAAAATTTCAAACTCATTTTTAGGCTTGTTAGACTTAATAGGTAACCTGCGGGTCAACTCGAACCCGACACGATAATAAACGGGTTGGACACGACACGACACGATTATTAAATGGGTCGGGTCGGGTTGAAGATTTAGAACCCGATTACCTGTTCAACCCGACACGAACCCGACACGACAACACGAATTGCCAGGTCTAGCTTCAGGTCAAGAACTCTGGAAAGCGCAAACGGGGCCCACCCGGACCTCAGAAAATTTCCAAAAAGGGTGGGAGATATGTCATCGTGTCTAGAATATGCTTGTAAAATGGTTTGAAATTCCGACAAAAACCAAATTTTTCACGGAAGACGCAAAATCGAACAACTGAGACCGAACGGGGCCATTTTCGGGCCATGGAGGGCCGCCGACCATGCATGGCTAGCTCTTAGCTTCAGGCATTTTTCGCGTATTATGATGGGTACGATTTCCCCTGTGACCGGTATGGCTTCCTTCATGACCGGTATGGTTTCCCTTGTGACCGTACAGTCATGACGATGACCGACATGTCATCAAGCAAAAATACGAAAATTTAGCCATGTTCCTGGAAAAATTCCAAGAAAATTCTGGAGCGTCTCAAAATATTTTTGGCACAATGAAATGACAAGTCAGTGGTCCCCATGACCCTCAGAAAAAAAATTTAGATTTAAATAGACAACTCTAAATGTGAGGGGATGCAAACAAATACGGGATAGAGACGCAAAAATAAACAAACAAAATTTGGGTGCTAACAACTATCATCTGTAATAGAGGAAGGAGGAATTCAATTCGTCAAATGGTCGTTGATGGTAACGTGCTCTCAGCTCTGTTGGATGTCAAAGCTACAGCTACCAACTTTTTCGCAGGTCTGTTCAAGCCATTTTTAAGTAGTTATTACATAGTTCAGCTATATAATAAGAAGTGTTAGTAGTTAGGAGTTATGATATAATTACTACATAAATGTGTTTGCCCATATACGCTATATAAGGTTGCCACATATTGTGATATGGAGTTGCTTAATTATGCAATGTGTAATACTTTATTGTGTTAATCCTGGCTGGCCATTGACCTGGTCGAGCTATCAAGTCATGATTTTTCTGATTCAATCATAGTTAAACCTGGATTCAATCAGAAATCTACAAAAGAAGTTGTGAACCAAAAAACCTACCGGATCACGGTCACCCTAATTCAACCTGTTAGAAACAGTGTTTTGCTAATGCCTTCTTGTCTCATACAGGTTTTGATATTGACAAACCGGACATTGATTCAAAATGACGACAAACCTGAGGCAAAAAGAAATCACTCCCGAAGCAAAAAGAAATGACTCAAAGAGAACAAATGTAAAGAGAAGAAGAGCACAAGATTTGAAGTGATCATCCAAGAGGAATTAAGAACTTAATTGTACAAGGTTAGCACTCAAATTCTTCTAAGATGTTAGCTTAAACATAATCAATTTTTCTCATACATAGTATTCTTTTTATCAATCATAAAAATGGTTTTTGAGCACTAAACATCGATGTTGTGTTTCTAAACATCGATGTTCCTGCCTTCCAAAAGGTCTATCAAAAGCGGCAGTAGCTCAAAACATCGATGTTGGCATCCCAAACATCGATGTTCTCTTGACCGATTGCATTTCAAGATGTTTTGCAGAAACACTGTTCAAACATCGATGTTCACTTTTCAAACATCAATGTTCTACTGTTCAAACATCGATGTTCACAGTTCAAACATCGATGTTCTACTGTTACTTGTTTTAAATTGTTTTGGCAGTGCTCCAAAACATCGATGTTCCCTTTGTAAACATCGATGTATTAGTGACCGTTGGACCAATAATTCATATTTACTGGCCAAACATCGATGTTCTAATGCTGAACATCGATATTCTGCCGTTATGATCAAAAACCTTTTTGCAGCTTTCAATATTGTTTTGTCTAAAGGTGTTTTGGAATGATTCTCCAACGGTCATATAAGTTTTCAGGCATATAAATAGAGATGTTAAGCCTCTATTTATCAAGAATCAACTCTCCATACATTTATCATTCATTGATACACATTCATTCAAGTTTTTATTAGCTAATATCCTTGAGAATTGAGAGAGTTGCCTTATAGTGCTTAAATTGTTGCTCAATATCCACTCTTTGAGAGAGTTTCTGTTTTGAGTGTTTTTATATACTTGAAGGGAGGTTTGTTCCCTTGTTGTGATTCATAGGAAGAGAGTTTTCTTTCTATATGAGAAGTCATGAAGTGAGGTATCTTCAAGCAGGAGTGTTGAGGTTCATGTGACTTGAACTCTCAGGTTGTAAACGGTTTGTTAAGCACCCGGAAGCTTAATGTAGATAGTGAAATCTTCGAGAGAGTCTCTCGGAGGACTGGATTAGCCACAAATCGTGTATGTGAACCCAGTATAAAAATTCGGTGTGTCCTTTCTCTCTTTCATTCCACAATTATTTCCTGCAAGCTTTTGATTTGTCCATAAAACGCTATTCATCCCCCCTCTAGCATAGGGCACTTATTCTAACAATTGGTAGCAGACTCTCTAAAAACTTAACCGTTTAAGAGGAATCATCCATGGCTTCTTCAAGTAATGTGTATGCAGGAATCTTCGAAGGACAATCCACCACTCGTCCACCTCTTTTTTATGGCACCAACTACACCTATTGGAAAGAGAGGATGAGAATCTTCATCCAAGCCAACAACTTTGCTCTTTGGCTAATTATGAGGAACGGAGAGCAAATTCCAACAAAGAAGGTTGGTGAAATCACTGTGACAAAGACGGAGGCGGAGTACAACGCAAATGATATCAAGAGGTGGAAAATAACGCCAAGGCTATAAACATGCTCTATTGTGCAGTAACCCAGATGATCACCGCAAAATTTCATGTTGCACTACTGCCAAGAAGATGTGGGATAAGTTGGAAATTACATATGAAGGAACCGATCAAGTTCGTGAGGCCAAAATCAACTCTCTCACCGTAGAATATGAACTCTTTCGAATGAAGGAGAATGAGAAGATTGAAGAGATGTTTGATCGATTTTCAAAAATTGTAAACAACCTTCATGCTCTCAAGAAGGTCTACTCCGATAAGGACTTGATCAGAAAAGTCCTTAGAAGCCTCACTCCCGAATGGCATTCAAAAGCCGATGCAATTTATGAAAATCTCGGGACTTCAAACACGACCATTGATGGGCTTAGAGGTAACCTTCTTACCTATGAAACTACTATTCTTAAACCCTCTTTGATTGAACCAAAGAAGAAGAATATAGCTCTGAAGGCTTCCACTTCCACGGCCCATGAGCTTACCTAGATGGACTCGAGTGAAGATGATCAAGAATTCGGACCTCTCATCCGAAAATTCCACAAGTTCATGCGAAAAGAACTTGAGAAGAAAGAAAGGAAGCAATCCTATTATCCCAAGTGCTATGGGTGCGGAGAAGTTGGGCACATCAAACCCAAGTGCCCTAAAGGCAAGAAGCCCTACAAGAAGCAACGAGCATACATCTCCTGGGGAGGTGACTCTGGTGATGAGTCAACCGACAGTGAGGAAGAGGAGACGGCAAACCTTTGTCTCATGGCACAGGAAGAACTGCCGGAAGAGGTAAGTACTTCTCTCCCAAATGAAGATTTTACTTTTGAAGAATTACAAAATGCCTTTCAGAAACTATATGGAGAATTTGTGAGTGACTCTAAAATCAACAAGGACTTAAAGAAACAAATTGCTATATTAGGAAAAGATATTGATAAGTTGTCTAGTGAAAATGAAAAGCTTAAGGAAGAAAATAAGTTTTTCGGAAAGAGGAGTGCTAACAAACCCGAGAGTTCATCTAGGAAATGTTCATCATGTAACTCTTTAAAGGAACAAGTTGAAAAACTTGAAACCATCTTAAAGAAGTTCAACACCCCTCAAAAGAACTTGAACTCTATTTTAGATAACTTGCAATCTACTAGGCATGGATTAGGTTTCAAGAATGAACCTAGGAGGAAGAAATTTAAGCCTTAACCTAGGAAATTTAAAGTTCAAACAAAGGATAACAAAACCAGTAGAATGCACAAGTATAGACAACATAGTAACTACTATCAACCTAGAAGAATGCATAATCCAAATGTTATTTGCCATTATTGCAATAGAATAGGATATATTGCTCTTGTTTGTTTTACTAGGCATAGGCATTGAGCACAAGAAGAAGCTCATTATTATTATGCCTCTAACACTTAAGGACCCAAGATGGTTTGGGTACCAAAAAATCATTAAATTGCTTATGTAGGCATGCTTGAAGGCATCAAGTGTACTTTGGTACCTTGATAGCGGATGCTCCAAGCACATGACCAAAGAAGCATCCAAATTTTTATATTGAGTTGTCAATAAATTGAGGAGTTCCCTCATGTAGTATTTGAGAAAATGATACTCGCTTGGCGAGAAAGGATTTTTATGTTTGCTTTGCTGGTAACCCTCACTTAGGCCAAAAGATAAAGGGAATAAGACTTGCCGAGACAAGAAACATCGATGTTGGGTAAATTTCAGCTTGCGATAAATTGGACCAGAGGCATCGATGTTGAGTGAACTTCAGCACACACCAAATTCAACCAGTGGCTGAAACCATCGATGTTGAGAGCCAAACATCGATGTTCTATCAAGAGCATGCCCAAAACTTTGACAGAATGCATACAAAATTGATGTTCCGTATCAAAACATTGATGTTCAGGGAGTATCGACTCTTTTGCTATTTTTTATTATGTCTCTTCAATTCAATTTGCCATTGTTATTCTTTTTGCTAATGCCAAAAGGGGGAAGATTAAATAAGACTATATGCATATGCATCAAGTTAGGGGGAATCACATTTTGACAAACGTACGAGGAATTAACCTCATTTTGAATCCATACACTTGACATATACTCTTCTTGGTTTGTCATTATCAAAAAGGGAGAAATTAATAGAAACAGTGTTTTGCTAATGCCTCCTTGTCTCATACAGGTTTTGATATTGACAAACCGGACATTGATTCAAAATGACGACAAACTCGAGGCAAAAAAAAATCACTCCCGAAGCAAAAAGAAATGACTCAAAGAGAACAAATGTAAAGAGAAGAAGAGCACAAGATTTGAAGTGATATCCAAGAAGAATTAAGAACTTAATTGTACAAGGTTAACACTCAAATTCTTCTAAGATGTTAGCTCAAACATAATCAATTTTTCTCATACATAGCATTCTTTTTATCAATCATAAAAATGGTTTTTGGGCACTAAACATCGATGTTGTGTTTCTAAACATCGATGTTCCTGCCTTCCAAAAGGTTTATCAAAAGCGGCAGTAGCTCAAAACATCGATGTTGGCATCCCAAACATCGATGTTCTCTTGACCGATTGCATTTCAAGATGTTTTGCAGAAGCACTGTTCAAACATCGATGTTCACTTTTCAAACATCGATGTTCTACTGTTCAAACATCGATGTTCACAGTTCAAACATCGATGTTCTACTGTTACTTGTTTTAAATTATTTTGGCAGTGCTCCAAAACATCGATGTTCCCTTTGTAAACATCGATATTTTAGTGACCGTTGGACCAATAATTCATATTTACTGGCCAAACATCGATGTTCTAATGCTGAACATCGATGTTCTGTCGTTATGATAAAAAATCTTTTGCAGCTTTCAATGTTATTTTGTCCAAAGGTGTTTGGAATGATTCCCCAACGGTCATATAAGTTTTCAGGCATATAAATAGAGATGTTAAGCCTCTGTTTATCAAGAATCAACTCTCCATACATTTATCATTCATTAATACACATTCATTCAAGTTTTTATGAGCTAATATCCTTGAGAATTAAGAGAGTTGCCTTATAGTGCTTAAATTGTTGCTCAATATCCACTCTTTGAGAGAATTTCTGTTTTGAGTGTTGTGAGTGTTGTTATACACTTGAAGGGAGGTTTGTTCCCTTGTTGTGATTCATAGGAAGAGAGTTTTCTTTCTATGTGAGAAGTCATGAAGTGAGGTATCTTCAAGCAGGAATGTTGAGGTTCATGTGACTTGAACTCTCAGGTTGAAACGGTTTGCTAAGCACCCGGAAGCTTAACGTAGATAGTGAAATCTTCGAGAGAGTCTCTCGGAGGACTGGATTAGCCACAAGTTGTGTGTGTGAACCCAGTATAAAAATTCGGTGTGTCCTTTCTCTCTTTCATTCCGCAATTATTTCCTGCAAGCTTTTGATTTGTCCATAAAACGCTATTCACCCCCCTCTAGCGTAGGGCACTTATTCTAACACAACCGCCCGGGCTGTTCCTGGTTTGAAATCACTATTGTTGAAAAATATATGCAATGCTACATGCCTTTCATATCAACCTCTCAGCGATTACACAACAAAACACTTTTCCCCTTATATGAAAAACAACAACACGGTACATCTTTTCAGTTTGTTGGTTTGCTTTGGTAGTTCTGGTTTTGTTCATTTGGATAAAGAGTCAGTTGAATTTTGGAAAAATTTTGCCTTATGACAAAATATTTTCCAAAGGACAGTGCCTAGCGCATCAAACTTTCAAGTTAATTTTCATTTCTCCTTTTTCAACAGATCCGGCATCCCTTCAGTTTTAGTTTGTGAATGCTTTATTATGACTTATATACATCTAATATTATTTATCTTGGAATGAAATTACATACTTATATAAAAAAAAGATATTCAATTCTCCATATTATTAACATGTTTGTAGACATGGAGCAATCGACTTGTATCAGCTGGACCCTGCAGCTGCGCCAATTTAGGCTCAAATCGCCAAATCCTGAAGCATCCTCTAGCTTCAGATTAAAAAGAAAAAAAAACGCGTCCTTTAGCCACACATTTAACAATATTTTACAATCCTATACCCCAGGAAAAAGCACCACTGCAATTAATTATATGTACACGTATGGCGTCGAGGAAGGGAGTAGCTTAATTTATCTCAATAGTCCAGCCCTTCGTATCCTCTATGTGACCCATTTGAATCCCAACTAGGGTTGAGTACAACTGCCGGGATACAGATTGAGCTCCTACTTTGAATTCAATTCTGCAGGAACCACAATGAAATAAGAACCTAATTATAACTTTATTTAAAGTAGAGTGGAAGAACCTCTGATTAATTGCCTGATTGGAATTAGAAACAACAAATTTTAGGCCTATGCCATTTAAGGAGTACTGTCATTTACCTCTTATCTTTATAGGTTATGCTGCCTACAGGAGCAACCACTACCGCAGTTCCTGTGCAGAAAACTTCATCGGCCCCGACCAACTCGTCCACTGGAATGTCACGTTCCTCAACCTAACACATCATTGGAAGCATTACACCTATTCAGTTATTAAGCTAGATGACTCAACCTGGGTCTATCTATACGTGCATTAAAACATTTTTCTCTTTTTCACTACTTTATAGATGAAATTAGTTTCAACAACTCATCTGCAGGTCCGCATATTCACCTTGTAACCAGAATCTCTAGCAATTTCAATGATGCTTCTTCGGGTGATTCCTGGAAGAATAGTTCCATTTGTAGCAGGAGTTGAAATAAGGTTGCCCTGAAAAGAATGAATATCATCAGGTCAGTGTTGATGCAGCAGTTTCTGATTTTGTTGTTCTGTGCTGCGTGACCACTCTCAATTAAGGCTTTTGCGAAACCATACCTTAATAACGAAAATGTTACAAGAGGAAGCTTCCTCCAAATTTTTCTTGTTCGCGGAGTCGAGGTACAATGCATCAGAATATCCCCTGCCCTTAGCTCTTTTCATGGCATTGAAGACCTATATACATCAAAAGGCAAATTCATATCAGAACCTAAAAAAGCAAAAACTTGCTAGCTAGCTAGGAAACAGCCTTAAACACAAACTACCGGGGCATAGTTGCTAATTGCTTTCACTCCTCCAGCTCCACCACGAGAAGCACGAGCATAATCATCCTCAACAAGTAAGTTTAAAGGGGCAAACCCCTCCTGTACATATAATTATGATCAAGGGGGCATGAACAACTTGCAATCTGGAAGTAAATTTAGAATTTTAAAGTTTAACCAAAGCCCACCTTGAAATAGTTGCCCACAGGGGAAGCATATATGAGGAATGTGTATTCAGGTGCTGGTGCCACACCCAATATTGGACCAGTTCCCATCAGCAGTGGCCTCATATACAAAGTCCCTTTCCCCGGAGGAGGAACCTGTAAAGTACCACAAGCTTAAATGACTTTTTTATGTCTTTTTTAATTGGAAACAAACATATTCCCCCATATAATATTCATCATCATCTTTTGCCATAAATAAAAAAGAGAATTACCCAACGCTTATTAGCAAGGGCTGTTTGTTTCACTGCATCAATGAATTGATCAATGGAAGGAGAAGGCATGCACATTCTCTCAGCACCAATCTTCATCCGGATAGCATTTTGATCCGGACGGAAGAGAAGAATGTTCCCATTTTCTTTCCTGTATGCTTTTGTGCCTTCAAAGAGTCCCTAAACAGATTTGCAAGTTAAACAACCAAAACATTGTTTCTTTCAATTAGTCCCGCAAATTTCTTTCAAGGCCTGGAAGAAAGACAATTCAGTTCCAGACAAAAGTGAAGTGCAGCTTGCCTGGCCATAATTTAAGACACCAGCAGACGGGCTCATCTTAATGTCACCGAATGGACTAAGTTGGCCTTTTGCAAAGTGCCCATCTTTGCTACTTGTCATCGTGTACATGTAGTCAGTAGGCATCAGTCCAAATCCAAGATTATCCCAATCCACATCTGCATATTCATCCCCACTGCCACACCCAACAACCCAAAAAAACATAAAGTGAAGAGGACAAAGCGATTGTAATAATTTGCATGTTAGACTAAAGTTGAGGCATTATTAAACGCACCCACACAATCGTGGAAAAGATGGATAAGTGTTATCACTATATCATAGATAGAGTTGGGTGGGATTGATCACGGATTAACATGAATGGAACGTTCACAATCCTACCTGTAAGCAATATCATTATCATATAGTTTGAAAGAAAGAAGTACTAGGTACGTGCAAATCACGCGGCCCACAATTATTCTTATCATAAAGCTAGCACATCTAAATTCTTTATCCCTTTCCTTTGCCTCTTTATATATGTAAAGTGTAAACTTCTGAGAAAATAATAACACAATCTCAAAATGAACGAATTGCCTCTGTAAATTTTTAAATGTCGGAAGGGTGAATTAGTTTATTTATATAGCTAGTGTTTGAAAGTGAAAATCCAACCCGAAATCTCATTCGCTCATGGCTATTTAGACTGTCAAGAATACCACCCGAGATAAAGTGAATAATTATTATTTCAATTCAATTGATTTGCTATCCCAACTTAATTTGATTTAAATATAACGCTTTTGCGTCGATTAACAGCTCAAATTTTCTTTCTCTCGTAACGTGCGTAACGGTTAACAATATTAATTTTTCGCAATTACAGCACCTTAATTAGTTAATCAAGACCTTCGTTAAGCACAGGAATACCAAGGAGGGACCAAGCTTACTTACAGTGACACGATCGAGTAGAGAATAAAATTACCTGTAGATTGATGGTTCCTGCACTTGTTGCAGAGAAGAAGCAGCATTTGATGTGTAACAATAGCGAGAACCCAGCTAATGAAAGCAAGCATAATACAAAGTATGAGTGAACTGCAATGCGGACCCTAATCATACTTCTTGTTTTCTTGGATGAAAATGCTTCTTAAAAATTTACAACAAAAGTAGCTCGTTGGAAATCAAGAAACTAGAATCCCATGTAAAGAATCTTCATCTTTTTGGGACACGGCTGAAACTGTATTTGGAAATCCTTAGAAAGTGTGGAAATCCTTAGATTACCATTTACAGCTATCAGAATTTTGATCAAGCTATATCCAAGCTATCTCAATATCAATATTCCGCTATCACAACATTAATATTTAGCTATCTTTCATACTTGAATTTTCCTCCAGACTAAATTAGAAAGTGTGGCTAAAGACGTTAACACCAACCTGGGATGAAACGGGGCAAAGTTGCAGAGATTGAACTAGACGACTGCGTAAGAGTGCAGCTCTTTGAATCATCTTTACCTCCTGTATTCGCTCCTTGGAAAGGATAGTGGCAGTTTGATGACAAGAAAAAGAACACAAATAGAATCGCGCAATAAACTTAGATTTATGTGGCAATTATTTATAGAGAGAATGATGGAGAGAGTTAGGCAATGCACACGAACTATAATTTATTTTGAAGTGCCAGAATCAGTATATACTGTATAGCAGCAGCTGATGAGGAAAATATAACGCCAAAAATAAAAAAAGGCAAAGACAGAGAGACCGAGAGCGCAACTGAACACGTAACTATGCATGTGGCCTGGTAATTAATAATTACAAATCCAAGTGCTTCCCTTTATCTTTTTTGGGTTCCAAGTGATTCTCATAAGTTAAAAGTATACCACGTTTATACCATTATTTTCTTTTTAGAACCACACGTTTATGTCATTCATCCGCATCTCATTCCATTATGTATTTCTTATTAGTATTTTATAATATCTTTTCTAATTTTCAAATAGAAATCAGTTAAAATGTTTTTTTTTTGTGAAATCACCAGTTTTTTTTTTTTTTTTATCAAGAACGAGCAGAGGATAACATTAACTAAATAACAGCCCGCGGGACAGAACACAAGTCGTCCTGTAACGAACGGGTACAAGCAGAAGGAGGATACTCAATAAAAACACAGCCAATAGAGTCATGCAAGGCACTGTTGAGAAAGTAGTACATGATAAGAATTGTTCTTTTAAGCTTACCAACTACCAGATGTTTCCTCTATGACAGATGACCTGAAAAAACTCTTGAATGGATAGACATTCTGGTTTTGGAAATTGTTATATAGTAGTAGACTTTTTTTTTTTTCCTTATAAAGGCATCAGTGGTGTCATCATCGGCCCGTCGGTCCAGGCCCCTATCAATACCGATTACATCCTGGCATTAGACCCTCCTCATAGGAGAGACCGCCCACTGGGGCACCAACGGACACCATCGCCTGCTACGCGTCATAGTGTCGGGGAGACCCCGGGCTCAACGGCCACCACCCCAGAGTGTGGAAGGCCATATTCGGCCACATCACACTATTATGGGGCTTGACTGGGAGCGCCGGGACTCGAACCCGAGTCCTAAAGATGACAGGCTAAAGGCTTTACCACTGGGCCACCACCCCGGTGGTTTATATAGTAGTAGACTATACTAAGGGGATTGAAAGACTGACATATCCAGTACTTACTAGCTTGAAAAAAATATCACGTTCTCCTGTCAAGTGACGCAAATGCACTGTGCCCGTCCAAGAAAAATTAATCAAGACCCCGAAGAGATAAGAAGTTGAAAGGAAGTTTGCTAGTGCGCATCCCAAAACATCATAAACGCATTACATTATGGTATGTATATGCATGGTAGGCCGGTGCCGGATTTTATTGGAAGAGAAACATTAGACACATCCAGATATATATGTCTTCCAGATGGGTTTGTCTGGTTGGACAACGCCCAATTGCCCAACCCTCTCTTTAACTAGTAAAATCGGCCTAATGTTTGATAGGGGCTAACCTAAGGCTTTGGCCTAACCGTCACTATTATTGGATCGATAAGCTAATTTTTAATGATGACAAGTCAAAGAAATAAAGCCGCATTGGGACTTCCTAAAATATAGGGGAAGAAGTGGAAATAAACAAAACAAACAAACTTAACAGCTTGTGTATGTATGGATTCCAAAAAAAAAAAACAGCTTGTTTGTATGGGCTTACAATGGGGAATCTATATTCGCACCCCTGTATCAATATTTGCACTCCACCTTTTGGTCTAAATGACAAAATTAACCTCTTATGATAGAAAATTTCTAACGACTTTTCAAATTTCTCTCATTTAAACACTCTTCTTTTATTATTTTTCTTTTTTTTTTGTATTTGCTGTTTCATTCTCATCTCTTTCATTATTGGAAAACATACAATTCAAGATAGAAAGAAAAAATAGATAAATAAATTAGCACCAAGCAGAAAAAATAGTTCACCAAAAAAATTTTCATATTATATTTGATCTTAGGAGAAAATAAATGTCATAATTAAAAAGAAAAAAAAATTACTTCGTAGTCTAAACACAACTGAAAAAATTGAAAAATATATAGTTTTAGTATTTTTCAAATTAGGAGCAGATCTCATTAATTTGAAATAAATTTATTTATATATATATTAGTTCAATAATCACCTAAAAGATAAAATCAACCATAATTTTAAATAAAAAAATAAAATATAAAAAGGATAATATATGAAATGAAAATAAATAATCAGATTATTATTAGAAGAAGTTGTTTAATCATTTAAAAATTTTTAATAGTTAATCTTGTATAATTAGATAATATAAAGGAATGAAAAGAATAAAGGAGAAAGAATTGAAAAGTTATTAAAAAGTGTGTAATGTATGATTTCTTATACTAAGGGGTTAATTTTGTCATTTTAAAATTAAAGAACCAAAAGGCTGTAACAGCCCGGATAATTTTTATGATTTTACCGTACCGTAAAATTTATTTTACAAGTTATTTACCATTAAGATTAATCTTGAATAATTAAGTAACGGTAATCTACACATCGGATTTCGAAGCCGAGCCCTGTCCCACGCTCGAGATTTTTCTACGGAATTTTCGGACCGAAGTTGGCATTTTTTTTCGGATCCAGGAGTCTTCAGAAAAATCGAGATTAACCCCGAAATATCGGGCCAGGAATTAGTCAAGGGGGTGCATTAGTTTTTCCGGTCCAGACGGTGCACAGTATTTTAGCATAGTGAAGATGCCTTTACTGTGCAGTCCGTGAATGTTCCTGTGGGCATGTGAAAAATTATCTGTGCACCACATTAAAACCCATCCTCTGCCAATTTTCCTACCCACACCTGCAAACCCATCCTCTGCAAACACCCTCGGCAAACACCAATAACCAGTTAACAAAGAAAAAAAAAAGAGACAACAAACACCTAAACACCGGCCAAACTACGCCGTTTTGCACGCCAACCGTCACCTTCTTCTTCAATCTTCCCCCTCGCTACTGTTCACGTGAGGGAGTGTCGAGCCACATCTCGCTTCACCACCTACCCCGACGCCTTCCCCTCTCGGACACCGACTTGAGGAGACCATCGCCGCCTGCCGCTGCCGCACGACGCGCCGGACACAGCCAAGGACCCGACGGCCTTCCGCTTGGATCCGACGCCACTGCCTCCTCCCCTTGCCGTCGACAGCCGCAACACGAAGTACCACCAGCCGCCTCCACCTCTTCCGCGTCGTCTTCCAGCACCGCGACCGCCTCCGTCTTCGCCGCTCGTCGCCACCCGAAGGAACAAAGGTGAGCAGCCACGGGTTGAGGACGACCCGGTAGTTCGGTGGCGGGTCTGACCCGAACAATCCGGGTCGCGGGCTGAAATGAATGGGTTTTGATTGGGCTGAATAGTTTGGATTTTAGGGTATGGGTTGGTGTGTAGTGGGCCTTGGCATGTGGGCTAATTGACCTGGATGGGTTGTAACTGGGCTTGGGTAGTGGGCTTAGGTGAGAGTGGGCTTAGAGGTTAGGTTTGGGCCTGGGTTTTGGCTTGGACTGGCCCAGTCTGGAAAATAAATAAAAAAAAAGAAAATATAATTTTGAGGAATAAACCTGGAATTAAAAATAAATTGTGAAATAATATTTTGGGAATCTTAGGAAAATATAAATATGGAGCTAATGGAAAATATAGATTTTGGAGGAGTATATGGTATACGGGAAAATTAATTTTGGAAAATATATAGGATATAAAATAATTGTTAAGAGGGAAATAATTGTGGAGAATATAAATACATAGTGAGTTATAATAATTTTGAGGGAAATAATTTAGGGAAGAGTGTTACATAGTAGGAATTGTACCGGAATAATATCCGGAAGTAAGTATAGGTATAAGAATAGCATTATTTTGACACTTAC
>JAKUCV010005693.1:5112-30010 GCA_028386065.3 Turnera subulata | reverse complement strand
ATTTTGAATAATTTGTGTCATGAGTTTGAGATAAGAGATTGAGTCTGTGGAATTAATCTGAGATAATAGAAATTGGGAAATTGATGAAAGAGTAATGGATCGAACTGGAATTTGAGATGATGATATATTTGTCACTTGGAAAGTAGTGGTACGACTAGATGGTTAGAGACTAGTTCTGTGGTGTCATGGCCAGAGGGTTGGTTGGTTGGGGTGTTGACCCCGGATTTTGTGATATTGGGATGTTGATCCCGGATTTGTGATATTGGGATGTTGATTCCGGATTGTGGTGGGGCATGGCATCCAGAATTAGTTAATAACCGGGTACGACCCTAGCTTGTCCAGTGACGGGGCCCGGAAGATAAAATTGGTAATAAAAATAATTAAGCATTCATTGGTCTTGGTATAGTTGTTATGGTAATTTTCTTGTGTTGTGAACGTTTGAGCTTAATGTTATAATTGTTGTGTCTACTTCGAAAGTATTATGGTTGAATATATCTTTGTTTATCTTTCGTCGGTGAGCACTTCAGACTCACCCCTCGCCGTACGATGTTCGTTGGCTGCTGCTTACTTCTCCACCCGACCCGGATCTTCTCCACCTTGAAGATCGTTTGTATTGTATTTTACATTGTATGTACTGTCTGCTACTGTAGTAAGAACAGTTCTGACACGTGTTTACCGTATACGGTAAATGCGGATCGGGGCGTTTCAAAGGTGGAGTGCAAATATTGATGGGGGAGTGCGAATATGAATTCCCCTTATAGTGGACCCATTATGAAGATTTTATATTTATTTCTAGTACTAAATAGTTTTTCCGCTTACTTGTTAACTATAAAATATAAGTTGTGATGCAGATGTAAAAATAAATATATCTTTTAATCAAATCAAATCCAAAAAGGCATGGTTCAGGTGTGCGTTAAATTCAAATCATAACTTACCATTATTAAAAAAAAAATTGTCGAATAAAAAAAAAGTTATTCATCTTTTATGAAATAGGTTTTGATGTTGGATATGAGTTTATGACAGTACATAGGTTTGGCAATGATGTGGGGCCAAGATACGGCACGGCTGAAGAGTTTTTCTTTCTTTCTTTTTTTTTTTTGTAAAGGGCCAGGAGGGAAGAAGAGTGAAGGATAGACAATATAAAATATTAATAACTTCATAAAATACATTACATAAGTCTAGAATTGATGCGACATTCACTCATAGATTGGCATTTGCCAACCCTACTGTGTAGAAGCCCAAAAATGGTGCGTGCATGTGTCAGAGAAAGAGATCGTCAGTATATGACCAGACTAGCTGGGTTCAATGAAACAAACAGAGGCTTCCACTTGGGTGGTACAGAGGGGGTCATTAAGATGCATCTTTACTTGGACAAAAGACAAACAGAGTCTCATTAAATCTTTCTACATGACACAACGACACGTACTGGTGCGCAATTCAGTGCATCATATCAGTGCCACACCTCATTGCAAAGCTTTACCAATTCTAAAGGCTAATAATGAAGCATAAGTCCACCTCAGGGAAATGGGTCTTTGGCCCATTATGCACTTTGGAGGCTTGGACAAAGAAAGAAACAGTTGGATTACGCATAACACTTGGAAAAAGGTTGGTGTGGAAGTGATTTCACTAGAAGATTGAGAAAAAGTGGTTTCATTTTCTTTCTTTCTTGATCGTAAGTGATTTCACTATCAATGCAGGAAGGAGAAAGTGATTTCGCCAGATGGTTGGGCAAAGCCTTATTGACAAACAGTGACATTTGGGAACCCTGAAAGGAGGGGGCAATGATCATGTACTGCCAGTGCCAATTGCCAAAAGACAATTGGAGTCCTTATATTCTATCTTTCCTTGGCAAGCCTGCGTGCGATAACGACCCAACTCAAAACATAATGGTAACCTTTTGTATTGTCCTTTGCAATATCCCAGGAAACTGACCCAAATGTCTGGCCCGTCTCTGAGGAGTTCTCTTTTCTTCTTTTGAAAATTACGCATAAGCTTCTTTCCTTTTCTTTCTTTTTGTCTGATGTGAAATTAGCTAATTTATACTTGTAAGGCTAATAATTAAGGCATTGCAAACCTAATAGTTTTATAGTGTAATATCCACAGTTGTTTATCTTGAAAGTGGAACTTGAACCTGATATTTCACCTTGCAATTGCAAGAGCACCAATGAGCACCGACTAACGGAAGAGGAAGAATAAAAGATACGTTATTATCAATTTTTTGTCTTATATTATGGTTCATTTATTTTCCTCTTCCTTCTCAATTTTTTTTTTGTTAATATTCGTGTGAGATTCTTTTTTCAAATCAAAAGTTTAAGTTGAGGGAGGCTGCCTAGTCCACCCCAGGGCAAAAATTGTTTGCCTACACCATCAATCCTTCCTCTCTTTTTTTTTTTTGGTAAATGCATGTTAATTTTATTTCACAATGCCAATAAATGTCGTCGTTGTTATAAAACAATGTGATATGGATGTCATTTTATCTACCTAACGGCCCCTCCCCTTTGTCATTATATATTGATGTATTATATGATATGTCTCATGGAATGAAAAAGCTAAGCCTGAGGCTCTTTTCCTCTAACATTCCTCTGCTCATCCTCACCACTTTTTCTATGCCTATCTGCTTCTCTTCTCTTCAAATTCTTAGTATTAGACACTGGTTTTATAACACGTTATCAGCCACGATTGTCTCTACCCAAGAAAGAAGAAAAACCCGGCACAAGAGAAGGAGGAAAGCAAACCAGAAAAATATAGAGTTCGTCACCTTAACCGCCTCGGCCACAGCCCACGACGAATCGTTCCAGGCCTCTGCTCGTCTCACCGCCGCCACCATCCACGTCCCCTAGCAGTCGCCGACTCAACAGCGCCTTCTCCGCCCATTTCCGCCGTCGGACGCGCCGCCAGGAGGAGAAAACCCGACGAGCAACCCGTCGGATTCTGCCCTCCCAGTCGGGTCTCCTCGTCGGATCCTTCTGGCCTGCGATCCCGCGCCTCACCTGCAGCCGCCTACTGCCGTCGTCTCACCCTCGCGTCGTCTCGCTGCACCACCTGCGCAGCCCCGCTCAGCCTCCACGCGATGACGGCAGTGTAGCCGAGCTGTCCTTCGTCGCCGTCGCAGCATCACCGGTCGCGACGCCACCAAGCCGTGGCCGCCTTCGTTCCCCGCTCGTGCCGTCTCGTCCCAGCCGTCACCGCGCGCCTCTTCCGATCATCCTTGCCGCTCGTCGCGCGCCGCAGCTCGAGGTTAAAGACGTCGCCGTCGCAGCATCACCGGTCGCGACGCCACCATGCCGTGGCCGCCTTCGTTCCCCGCTCGTGTCGTCTCGTCCCAGCCGTCACCGCGCGCCTCTCCCGATCGTCCTTGCCGCTCGTCGCGCTCCGCAGCTTGAGGTTGAAGACGACCCCGACCCGGATATGAACGGGTCTGTGGCCTGGGTCTGGTTTTGACCCGCGGGCTGGGCTGGAATGGGCTGGGCTTGGCCGAGCTAGGCTGGACTCTGGCAGGCCTGGGCTTTACCTGGGCCGACACTGTTCAGCCCAACCAAAAAAAAAAGAAGAGGAAAATAGAAAGAAAAAAAAAGGAAAGAGAGAAAAAAAATAAATAATAATAATAATTAGAATAATTAATATTGTCGAAAGATTTATCGAGTAGGCGTATATATATTATATTCTCTATTATATATTGTTGCTGAAAGATTTATCGAGTAAGCATATTTTATATTTTTTCTAAATTATGATTGGGCTATTAAAAAGGCCCATTGCATTTAATCTCTCGTTTAAATTTCCTTTATATTTTGCTTGGGCTCGTACAAGGCCCATCGCATTTAATTTTCGGTCATTCATTGGGCTATGAAAACGGCCCATTATATTTATTTTCTTTCTTTAATTTACGTTTTAATTGGGCTAATTAATAAAAGACCCATGTTTATTTATTTATGTCATTCATTTATTTCATTTTTTGGAATTATGTTCATATTACAAATATTGGAGGCCCTTAAAATTTCCAGAAGAAATTTGTTATGGGCATTGAATGCATTTAAATACAAATTGTCTGGAAGACGCAATAAAAGAGAAAATAAAGCAAAAACTGGAAGTCTTACTGCCAAAAGATCTCGCAGATCTTTGAGGAAAATTGAAGAAACATATGACTACCAGAAGGTGGATGTTTATATGACCACCAGAAGTTGGACATTGAATGACCACCAGAAGATGGTTACTCTCACGAAATTTAAATACATGTGTACGCACCTGAAGCAAATGCGTGTCCCTGAAGGACAAATGTAATATTGATGAAACCATATTTGGTCAAGATAATGACCACGATATTGAAATATTATTCTTGCTTATCCTGAAGGTGCAAGTTGACATATATTGATTAATTTAATTTTTATATTTAGTTTTATTATTTTTGTTATATTTATTACCTTATGTTTATCATTATTGCTGCCTAATTCTTTTTATATGTACATGGATTTGTCGTTTCTCGAATAATGACCCGGGCATTTGTCCTGAAGACAATGCAACGATATATTCCGAAATTAATAAACGGAAATTATCCATATAAAAGTAAACTAATCCGCTCCAGCAGAGCATGGGTATTTAATGTGCTCCTAAAGAGCAATATTTCACCTACCCAAAAATACAACAGCATTCAAGGGGGAGAGAAAAACTGTATGTGAATACTGTTGCATACCTATACTGTGAAGAACACAAGTGTAACTATGATCTAGAAGATCATATACTTACGTTCTGGAAGAGCATAAACTCGTGAAGAGTACAAAATATTCTTGTTTACAGTAATTAAAGAAATTGTTACGGATCCCATTAAATCGATTCTGCTCCATTCCCTGAAGTGAATGAGACAGTTAGTTATGATTGTGCCTGTTGCCCAGGACATGGAAGGAATTATTATGACCATAAAGATTATGACAATGGTAAGGCTAAAGGAAAATATGCATATTATTATTGCATAAGGGATTCACTACTTGAGAACGTCCACATAGAAGAATTGTTCTCATACATAAGCAGAACAAATTATTTATCGATTGGGTACAATATTGGCCCTAAAACTCTGGGCCTCGTTATTGATGTTGACCCTAACGATGTCGTTCTAGGAGAACCACGTACCACCCATGTTGTTTTCTCCAGGTAGCTCAAACCGATTTGCTGGAGGAAAACGGAGTGGTATTACTCCATGATTCTCTGCAGGTTGCCACAGGGTTTCAGTAATCAGTACCATGTTAAGGCTTGTACTGATTCTTCAGATCCCTTAAGGTACGCACAAAATCTTGGGACCTTCTTGCTACACCCCTGCAATTCCATAGTAGAAGTCGTACCTTAGGCCATGTAGGTGGTAACCCAGTCACCATTGGGACGCTCCGAGCCATCATGGAAACCTGATAATAACTGCTTTGATTTAAAATTTGACATGAAGGCTCTAGCTGAAATTCCTGCAGTCTATTAGATATGAAAAACATAATTGATGAAAATTACCTAGAAAAGCTTGGATATGGCAAGCTTATCGTCAGAGGCATCAAACAGGAGCATCGATCTCACAAGAATTTCAAGAAGAGTTGGACATCAAAGCGAAGGACGCGAAGAACGCGTGCAGAAATTCCTAGACCGTGCAGTATCGGGAATAAATTCATATCTCGAGGTCTACAACTCAGATTGCTGCGATCTTGGACTCTCTGGAAAGATAAGAAAAATATCTACAACTTTGATGTTGATCCCAGAAGCTGAATCAGCCGTTTTACATTATTAAAATGCACTTGAAGTCGACGGACAGATTCTGTCCGGAAATTCAGTTTAGTTTTTTATTATTTGGGCTAAAGTGTTTTTAGTTGGGTTTTATTATTTGTTGGGTTTGTAATTTCGTCTTGGACTATATTTGGGTTATTATTTGTGGGCTTTGGTTCAGTTATTTGGCTTTTAATTGTAAGGTTTTTAATTAGTGTCCAAATTATGTGGGCTCAATTAAAAACCTAGTCCAATTAGGGTTAGGGTTTCGGTCACTTCAAGGTTAGGAATAGGGTTTGGCTGACTTGGCCCTATTAGGTGATGACCTAGGTTAGTATAAATACTTTCTTTACTTTCAGAATTAGTGGATGACGAATTTTAATAAAAAAAGACGGTTACTCTTTGAGAGTTTTTTTTTAGTTTGAGTGATTCAAACTTTTACATTGAATGATGATGCTCTTGGAAACCTTAAGTGCTGATTCTCTTGGTTTATTTTAGGGATTAGATTTACTTATCAGATTTACAATTCTGTGGCGTGTTTCTAATTCCTTGTTGTTGTTTCTGTTCTCTTGCTGATTAGGGTTCAAGGGTGACGACATTTTTGGTGATTTCAAGCTTTCATATTTCTGTTCATGCCGATTTGAGGAGTAATAAGGGGTGGAGAATTGCTTAGTTTGATTGAGATTGAAGGTCGGGACCACAATCTGATTCAGTAGGAATTCTGGTGCTGATTCTAGGGTTCCTGCCGTATCATCTTTTTCCCTCCCTCCTCAAAGTGATTCGTCCTCGAATCGATGCCTACGAAATCAATAGGAGGAATTTCAGTAATATCGAATATAGCATGAACACTATACTCACCTTGTGAATCAAACGTTATGTGTAGAGGATCAAGCTTGTCGTGCCTAGCTTCTCCTCCCGGATCAAGCAACAAGTAATTAGCACTCTTTTGTTCATCCCTAAAGATTAACTTCGAAGCATGCGTAATAAGTAATGTATATGGATGATAATCAATGAAACAAGCATCTAAATTACTCATCACGATGTCCAATTCAGGCATTGTAATCATAGAAAAGGAACTTAAAACCTGATGCTCCTTTGTGATTGTAATCGGCGCCCCATGTATAGATCCTTCTTTCCCTTGTGCCGGCAATCCTTTAGGACAAGCATCCCTAGAAACCTGCAAATGAAACACATCACATCTAGAAAGACAAGGGTTAAGGTTAGCTTTAAACCAAGCTTCCTTGTACAAAAGTACAAACAAACTCTTTTTCCTCTCATATTCAACCCTCACTTCTCTCTCATTTGAGCCCTTTAACACAATTTCTTTTGAGACTTCTTTTAACTCTTTTCTTCTCTCACTCTCGGCATTCTCTTCCTTTTCTTTCTCCTCAAATCTTTCTTTTGAGCTCTCCTCTCCTTTTGCAAGGCTCTCAGTCTTCCTCTCTAGCTCTCCTTTTGCAAGGCTCTCAGCCTTCCTCTCTAACTCTCTTTTTACAATGTTCTCAACATTCCTCTCTTCCTCAAGCTTGGCTTGAGCTTCAGCCAGCTCAGCTCGCCATGCTGCCACTCTTCCTCTAATATGCAATTGATCTTCATTGACTTCTTGTGGAGACAATGGCTGAAGGAAAAACTTCTGGTCCCCCATGTATAATGAGTACCTACTCTTATCTCTCTCAGGAGCCACTCTCCTTTCAAATTGCCAGGGTCTACCGAGTACTAGATGGTTTTCAATCATAGGCACAACATCACACAACACTTGGTCGGAATACCTCCCAATGGAAAAAGAAATAAGGACTTGTTTAGTTACCTTGATCTCTCTCATGGCATTCTTCCCTCTTAGTTGATAGGGTCTTGGATGCATCATACACTCCAATCCTAGCGTGTCCACCATATGTGTGCTCACCAAGTTGGTATATCTTCCCGCATCAACTTTCAGGCTACAACCTTTTTGCTTCACACAACATCTAGTATAGAAAATAACTTTTTGAGCTTCGGGCATCTTCTGAAGTTTGAGTGTATTGCGTCTATCGAACTCTTCTTCATCATAGTATCTGCTGCAACGGTATCTCGAATATTCCATGATGTTATTCTGCAAGAAAGTGTTAGTAGAAAATAATTCCTCACGTGTTTACACTCGTGTTTACTCTCTTGGCAATTGATGTATTCACACAGCCTTTTACCTCTCCTGATTCAACTTCAGTTTATAAGTCAGGATCTAGATAAACAAATCAAACAAACAAATCAGTAACGAAATTCTAAAAGAAAAACAAATAAACCCTAATAGAAGAAAAGAAAGGCTAACAATTCTAGAAGCAAAAAGACTCCAAGAAGAAAAGAAATAACACACACAGAACAAGAATTGTATGTGTTCGATTATTGGTAATGTCAAGCAATTTTGAAACAATAATCACTCAACACAAACAAAAGCTCAACTCGCAAATATAATAGAAGAAATAAAATTCTGGCAGAAAAATTTGTACTGCAGCTCGCACCAAAATTCTAACTGGCAGAGAAATTTTGTATGTCAGCTCGCACCAAAATTCGAACAGGCACAAAAATTTTGTATGTCAGCTCGCACCAAAATTCGAACTGGCAGAAAAATTTTGTACTCCAACAGAAATACAAAATCGACAACACCAAATCACCAACGAATTCCAATCAACCCAAATCAGCCAATTCAAAAAATAATTGACCAAAACAATTCGGCCTAAATCAGATCCTGCAACCACAATTTCCAAAATAACAATTCCAATCAGCAAGAACAACAATTCCAGAAACCCTAATTTCAACCAAGTCGACTTTGCTCTTTTTCTTATATATATAATTGATGTCGACAGTACACACTCTCACAGAAACCTTTTTTTTTTGTTTTTTTTTTCTGTCATGAACAGTAACACCGATGAACAGTAACAGTAAACAGTAACTATGAACAGTGTCGGTGAACAGTACTGTGAACAGTAACTCGACTCTTTTTTAAAAAAAAATTGACAGAATTCGACTAGGGTAAACAAAGGGGATAAAACACAGAAAACTGAAGAACAAACAAGAACAGGCCACGAATTGAATGAAAACACAAAGAACAGAAATAAAACAAAGGGATATGATTGATTGAAAACCTCAAGCTCTGCTACCAAAAGATGATACGGCAGGAACCTTAGAATCAGCACCAGAATTCCTACTGAATTAGATTGTGGTCCCGACCTTCAATCTCAATCAAACTAAGCAATTCTCCACCCCTTATTCCTCCTCAAATCGGCATGAACAGAAATAAGAAAGCTTGAAATCACCAAAAATGTCGTCACCCCTGAACCCTAATCAGCAAGAGAACAGAAACAACAACAAGGAATTAGAAACACGCCACAGAATCTGATAAGTAAATCAAATCCCTAAAATAAACCAAGAGAATCAGCACTCAAGGTTTCTAAGAGCATCAGCACTCAAGGTAAAAGTTTGAATCACTCAAACTAAAAAGAAACTCTCAAAGAGTAACCGTCTTTTTTTATTAAAATTCGTCATCCCCTAATTCTGAAAGTAAAAAAAAGTATTTATACTAACCTAGGTCATCACCTAATAGGGCCAAGTCAGCCAAACCCTATTCCTAACCCTAAAGTGACCGAAACCCTAACCCTAATTGGACTAAGTTTTTAATTGAGCCCACATAATTTGGACACTAATTAAAAACCTTACAATTAAAAACCAAATAACTGAAACAAAGCCCACAAATAATAACCCAAATATAGTCCAAGACGAAATTACAAACCCAACAAATAATAAAACCCAACTAAAAACACTTTAGCCCAAATAATAAAAAAACTAAACCGAATTTTCGGACAGAATCTGTCCGTCGACTTCAAGTGCATTTTAATAAAGGAAAACGGCCGATTCAGCTTCTTGGCTCAACCTCAAAGTTGTAGATCTTTGTCTTATCTTTCCAGAGAGTCAAGAATTGCAGCAATCTGAGTTGTAGAGCTCGAGATATGAATTTATTCCCGATACTGCATGGTCCAGGAATTTCTGCACGCTTTCTTCGTGTCCTTCGCTTTGATGTCCAACTCTTCTTGAAATTCTTGTGAGATCAATGCTCCTCTTTGATGCCTCTGAAGATAAGCTTGCCATATCCAAGCTTTTCTAGGTAATTTGCATCAATAATAGAGTTAGTCGAGCCATAAAAGGAAGCCTTTAGATTGATTTGGTCCTCTAGGAAGAATGTTTCTTCCATAGAAGTTACAAAGAACCTAGATGAATAAAGTTCATCAACAAACACTAAACGAGGAATTCTCGCCAGATCATTCGGTAATTCCTCTTGCTACTCATTCACCATGCTATAAGCTAACCTATTCCTTCTTCCTAAAGAGGCACCCTCAACAAAGAAAACAGTAGCTGGGGAAGGCATTTTTCTTGTCTTGTTGAGTTTTTTGAGTTTTCTGCATCTTCTTATCTCAACCGCCTCCCCTTCTTATAGTCTGAGATTAGACAGCTAGGTGTTAGTTTTTCAAATGTGGACTCTTTTTCTGTCTCCGAAAAGATCCAGAAGATTTTTTGGTAATTAAAAAAACTTTGCATTATTTGTCAGTAAACTCGAAAGCTTTTCAATCTTCGAGGTTTTGTTTTTGGAAAAGTTTGCCACTACTTTAATTATTGCTCAATAATTCTGATCTTTTCGGACATGAGTGGCAGAAATAAGCCTAATATTGATACATGTATTGCAGCCTGAAGCTAGCAATTGAGTAATTGAAACTTACCATATCCAGCCAGAAGCTGGAATGCACTAGCCTGAAGCTAGCAATTTTAAGTGTTTAAATACATAGTTTGCACAGCCCGAAGCTGAGACTAACTAGAAGTTGGAAAATAGATATGTGATTTATAGCTTTTATGCACCAGCCAGAAGCTGGTAAATAATTTTCCTAAGTTATTATATCCAGCCAGGATCTGGCACATAAATAGCAGCCTGAAGTTGGTACATGGACTTATTGTTTGGCATGACCGGATGGGCCACCCAGGTCAATAATGATGCACGAAATTTATTTGGTCATTCATTGAAAAACCAGAAGTTTTACAATCAATGAATTTCCACGTGTTTGTTTGCTGCGAAATTAATTATACGGCCTTCCTAAGATGAGAATGGCCTAGAATCACCAGCAACTTTGGAAATAATTCAGGGACATGTACACGGACTAATAAATCCGTCGTATTGACCATCTAGGTAATTTTTACGATGCATCGACTAGATGGTCTATTGTGTGACGCAAGTTGGCATTGTGCGCACTTATTTTGATGATTAGGCCACTTACGGGTACATATCTCTACTTATGTTATTAGACTATATGTCTAGATAATGCTGGTATATTTCTTCAATGGATAATGTATATCATTGGAAATAAACCCAAATAGATTTAGGGGAACATTGACAATCGATTGCAGGACCATTGATAAAATATAACTATTTGAGAAAATGGTATTTTACACGCAGCAGCACTTGTGCACATCAAGCCAACAAGTTATCATAAGGTCTCCCCATTTAATTGGTTGTTAGTCACAAAATATCTCCCATCTATCAGTTTCTTGAGCGTCTCTCTCTTCTTTCTCTCTCTACACTATTTTCTCTGTAAAATCCAGTTCCTCTAACGGATTTTCCTGGAAAATAACTTGTTGAATCGCTCTCGACACACTCTCGATCGCAAATCTAGTTGCTTGCTCCCATGGATTCCACAATTCTTGATGCAACTGGTGTAACTTATGCAAAATCAACCATAGTCCTTGAATTGGGGAAAATCGCTCTTCCAAAACCTAAATCGACATGTGCGTCGAAATCAGTAGGGAAGACGGTTACTGCTCTTCTTGCTCCTGTGGAATTTGCTCCGGTGACAGCTAGTTCCAGTAATATGCTATCTGGTGAACCATCGTTGGCTTCTTCTGTTGTTGAGGCAGCTGATTGCTCGGTGCTTCCTACAGCAGCCAATGGTGAATCTCTGGCGCCTAACTCTGGAGTTTCTACTGCAAACCCTCGACCTTGGGCTAAGGTAGTTTCTTCCACTGCTGCTCCTCAACCTTTGCAATTTGTTACACCAATCTTCACGAATGATCATACTGCTCTCTCTATTCCACCTGAATTGTTAGCAATTGGGCGACAAAAATACTCATTATGCTTGATTGGTCAGTTTATGGGGAATACTCCGAAGTTGGGTTTAATACATGCTGTTGCTAATAAGCTTTGGGGTCGAGATCGCTTAATCTCTGTCTCCACCTATAAAGAGGATCTTGTTCTATTCCAATTTCCTAATGAAGTTGTATTTTCTCGTGCTTTATATCGTGGGCCTTGGCATGTTGGAGGAATTCCTTTACTCCTTTGGCCATGGAGCTCTTCCCATCAGAAAATGGATTTTACCACCTCTGTGTATCCTGCTTGGGTCCACTTGAAGAACGTACCTCTGGAACTGTTAACACAAAAAGGTCTAAGCTATTTAGCTAGTGCGCTTGGCACGCCACTTCATGCAGACCAGGATTGCTCGAAGCTTTTCAAGGGTAATAGTGCCAAGGTCTGCATTGCTATTGATTTCTCTAAGCAATTGAAAGATGAATTAGTTGTGGACATTGATGGTACGAAAGTTGTTATTGACGTATCTTACCCTTGGAGACCTCAGTGTTGTGGCAAATGTGCTAGATGGGGACATCATGAACTAGCATGTACTACCAGGAAAACAATCTCTAAATGGATTCCAAAGGCTGGCCCTACAGTGGCTTCTGTTCCTCAGGCTAAGAGCCCACAAGTTCCTGTTATTCCTGTTGTTCCTGATGTTATCGCCCCTCTGCCAAAGCACTCCTCTATCAGCTCTCCTAAAGTTGTTCTCCCTGCTAAACCTTCTAAAGCTACTAGTCAATTGGCAAATGATGCTCCTCTAGTTGGAGGTTGTTCCTCTATTTTGGCTGGACCTTCAAATTCTAAGAGCATTAGTCCTCTTCAAGAGTTACCCCCTACTGCTATTGATCATCCTAAACAAACGAGGGCAGCATCAAAGGGAGTTGATGTGCTGCTCCAGCAACTTACTAAAGGGAATAAACAAAAACGGAATAGAGGTGCTCGTAACAAGTCTTCTCAAGTCTCCCAAGTTTCTCTCTAGGAAATTCAGTGCTTCTCGTTCTACCCACTTAATGCGGTGGTTTATCTGGAACGTGAGGGGTTTAAATGACCCTTCCAAAAGAAAAGAAGTACTCCAACGTGTAAATAGAAGTTATGCTGATATCATATGTCTAGTTGAAACTAAAGTCCAGCAGCAACACCTTTAGGGTATTCGAAATGTTTTCCTACCTCAGTGGAGCTTTACTCACAACTACTCACATGCCCGTCTAGGACGTATATGGCTATTTTGGTCTGCTCAAATATCCCTACAGTTGCTGGACTCCTCTGCTCAAGCCTTGCACTGTCAAATTACCTGTCCAAGTGAGAACTCACATTGCTTAGCTTCTTTTATATATGGCTCTAACTCTGCAGCTGAACGTTCCTCAACACTCTACCCTAGTATTACCCATTTTGCCTCTATTGCTGGCGCCCAACCTTGGTGTCTGCTTGGGGACTTCAATATTATTCGTACAATCTATGAATCTAGCTCGTTGGCATCGCATCTATCCACTGAAATTGCTGATTTCAATGCTTGCCTAGTAACCAATGGGCTGTTAGATCACCCTTATGCTGGGCCTCTCTTCACATGGTCAAATAGACAGCCTACTAATCCTATTATGCGCAAGCTGGATCGTTTTCTAGTAAATGCAGAATGGTTTGGTAAGTTTCCTCAGTGCTCAGTAGAATTTCTAACTCCTGGAATTTCTGATCACTGCCCAATCTCTATTTCCAACAGTGTCCCTCTTCCAACAGGGCCCAAACCTTTTAAATTCTGCAATGTCTGGCTCTCCCACCCAGATTTTCCTTCCACTCTCTCCAATGTTTGGTCCCAACAAGTAGATGGCTATGCTATGTACCAGACTTGGCAGAAGCTGAAGCTTTTGAAATATGAGTTGAAGAAACTTCATCACACTTCCTATAGTAATATTTCTACAAAAATTGTTTTTATTGAGCAAGAGCTCCATTCGGCCCAAAAGCAGCTATTTGCTGGCAATATTCACCATGATCTACTGCTCCTTGAACAGAGCCTATTAACCTCTCTCTCCGAGCTCAAACTGACTGAAGAATCCCTCATGAAGCAAAAATCTCGGATCTCCTGGTTATCCTGCGGAGACTCTAATACTCGGTTCTTTCACAACATGATGAAAGTGAGACATGCCAGAAATAAAATCTCCACCCTTTCCACTCCACATGGGATTTCTCTTACTGATCCGCGTCAAATTGAGGACGCTATTGTTCAGTATTACACAGATTTTTTAGGCACCAAAAATTCTGCAGTAACAGGAGGCTCTGTCTCGATGTTTTAGTCCTTGTTGCAGCGAACAATTTCTGTGGCAGATGCTGAGATGCTTGTAAAGGATGTCTCTGCTGCTGAAATTAAGGTTGCAATGTTCTCCTTAGGAACAAACAAAGCACCGGGACCAGATGGGTACACAGTTGAATTTTTCAAGTCTGCTTGGGATGTAGTTGGTCCTGATGTAACTAAAGCACTTCAAGAATTCTTCACCTTTGGTAAGCTACTCAAAGGTGTGAATTCTACCATTATCAGTTTAGTTCCTAAAGTTTTAAATGCTCAAAAGCTAACGGATTTTTGGCCAATTGCATGTTGTACTACCTTGTACAAGTGCATTTCCAAGGTCCTTGCTAACCGATTACAAAAGTGCCTTCCTATGCTTATTAATTCTAGCCAAACAGCCTTCATTCCCGGGAGGCGTATTGTTGATAATGTACTGCTTGCCCATGAACTGATCCACAACTACCATAAGCCGGGTATTTCTGGTCGTTGTGTTATGAAAATTGACATAATGAAAGCATTCGACTCGGTGGATTGGGATTTTTTGCTGAATGTCCTCACAGCCATGAAGTTCCCTCCTCGTTTCATACATTGGATGCATGTTTGCTTTTCTACAGCCATGTTTTCTATTTCTATAAATGGAGCTCTCTGTGGATATTTTCAAGGAGGTAAAGGCATGCGGCAGGGCGATCCGCTCTCGCCGTATTTGTTTGTTATTTCTATGGAGATACTCTCCTGTCTCCTTGCAAAAGCTGCCTCTGATAAAATTCTGCCCTTTCATCCCAAGTGTTCTAAGTTGCAGCTTACTCATTTGTGCTTTGCTGACGACTTGATGGTCTTCTCTAACGGCAGTTTAAAGGCTGCTATTGCTATTAACAATATCTTTCAGGAGTTCTACCTCCTTTCTGGCCTAAAGTTGAATCCCATGAAGAGCGAAGTTTTTCTAGCCGGTGTGCCTGACCCTTTAGTGTCTGACTTTATTGCCATTTATGGGTTTAAACTTGGTACCTTACCTGTCAGATATCTTGGGGTCCCGCTCATCTTAGGCCGGTTATCTTACACCTATTGTCAGCCACTAATTGACAGAATTATGGCACGAATTAATTCATGGAGCTCTAAGCATCTTTCCTTTGCCGGTAAGCTCCAACTCGTTATCTCTGTCTTATATAGTATCCAAAGCTATTGGACCAGCTTTTTTATCCTACCAACCAAAGTTCTAAAAGAAGTGGAAAGATTGTGTGCTTCCTTTCTTTGGTCTGGAAATTCCAAGAATGCACGGAAGGCCAAGGTAGCTTGGTCTGACCTTACGCTTCCAAAACAAGAAGGGGGGCTTGGTTTGAAAAAATTGAAGGAGTGGAACCAAGCTTGCATTGCGAGGCACCTTTGGAAATTATTTCTTTGTGCTGGTTCATTGTGGGTGGCCTGGGTTTCTACTTACATCCTCAAAGGAAGAAGTGTATGGAGTATTTCTATTCCTACTGCATGTTCCTGGAGCATGCGGAAAATTCTTCAGCTGCGGCCTTATTTCTCTTCTACTATCTTTCATTCAGTTGGTAATGGGCAACACACTTTCATCTGGTGGGATAATTGGCACCCACAAGGTCTTTTATCCTCTCTTATACCTGCAACTCAAATTCCCAGCACAAAGATTCCTCTTCATGCAAAGGTCTGCACACTTATTGATTGTAACTCTTGGCATTGGCCTGCATCCCGACTACCCATCATGTCTCAATTACAACATAGTGTTGCTCATACAATCATGCTATCCTCTGATGATGATCAAATCCATTGGACTTTGTCTCCTTCGGGACTGTATACAGTTAGAAGTGCCTGGGAACATATTCGACGGAAAAAGCCTCGTGTCCCTTGGTTTAAGTTGTTGTGGGCTACAGGTTCCATTCCTCGGCATATTTTTGTATCTTGGCTAGCCACTCTTGACCGCTTAGCAACCAGGAAAAGATTACATGAATGGGGCATTGTCCTTGATGCATCTTGCCTCTTTTGCTCTCATCTGGAAGAATCGCGAGACCATTTGTTTTTTGCTTGTCCTTACACTGCAGGAATTTGGTCTCGCATCCTTCAACTCTGCAACATACACAGAGCAGTCCGTTTATGGCCATCAGAATTCCTTTGGGCGCAGGCAAACTTGCAGAAGAAGACCATCAAGTCTATGATCCTCAGAGTTGCATGGAATGCCTGCATATACCATGTGTGGAAGGAAAGGAACTCTAGATGTTTCACTCAAAGTTTTCGCTCTTCTGATGCAATCTTGGCAGCAGTATGTACTGATGTAAAGCTGCGGTTTTGTGGTCTCTCCAATCTGAAACCTCGCTGCTTATCACAGGAATTAAAGGAATTATGTGCGTTTTGGTGTATTAAGATTTCAGCACCTATCTGAAATACTAATCTTCCTAGTCTTGTACTTCTGCTATTTCAGACTGCTTGTTAACGCCTGCAACTTTTCTTCATGTATTACTTATTGTTAGGACCTTCCTAACCAAGTATGCAATAAATTTGATTTGATTCTTCAAAAAAAAAAAATATCTCACATCTTCGGACCGTCGATTATGTACCAAATGCTCCACCACAACATAGTAAAGTTGGTCCTTAAAGAAGATTGGGAATAGATGTTGGGTATGAATCTCCATCAATTACAACGTTATTAAAACTATTGACCAAAGTATTGGAGATTCATTTATAGCAAGATTTGCTTATTGTTAATTCGATATGTGTGTATACCCAACATCAGGGGGAAAAAATGAGCAGCTGGATCAAGATATTATTGAAATATATTATCAATATATAGTTGTTGATCCTCAGACAAATTAGTGTGAACCTGAAGTTCAAAAGATGATTCATTTGCAGGAAAATTGATATGAAATTGCCAGATACATAAAGTGACCGAATTTTATATACCAGCTGCAAATGCTCCTGTTCAAATTAGTATTCCAGAAGAACAAGTATAGTATGCAAATGAATCTAAAGTACGCAAGAAGCGTAGAATATACTCGGTTCTAAAAGAAAACAAAATTCTCGATAGAGAGAAAGGAGCAAAAGAGATAAGATGGCCCCAGTTAGAAAAGATGGCCTCCAGTAGAGGTTCATATTAAATATCCTCTAGAAGAGGTTTTCTGACACAATTGATAAAGTTTCAGAAGTAACACAGGTATCTGAAATAAATGAAAATGATGAGATCTCAATTACAGTGTCAGGAATGTGATGGAACTGACGTGAAATAACCGTCGACGGAATATTTGTTTATAATATAGCGCTAAATAAAAATGAGGATCATGAACCTACATTGGTCAATGTAGGTGCAGAATGATTGGCCAAAATAAAGAAGACATAATTAAGGATGTGTTAGACTCGCTTGTGAAGCGAGATATTTTTCGGACCTGTAGTCCGTACACCAGATAGGTGTAAAATCGGTCATAAAATGGGTATTTGTGCGAAAAGAAAAATAAATGGTAAGATATAAAGCACGATTTACAGCACAAGGTTTTACCCAAACGACCTGGTATTAATTGTGAGGAAATATACTCCCCTGTGGTGGATGCAATTATTATTGATAAGTCTGGCATTATATGAAAAGAATTAGAAATGCATCAAATGGATGCTATTACAGCCTATATTTTTACGGATCCATAAGTCATGACATATGCATGAGAATCACTGAAGGATTCAAGTTGCTTGAAGCAACTAATTCCCGGGAATATACGAATATATTAAGTTAAAATTGATCTTTATATGGTTTAAACTAAATTTTGAGTATGTGAAGTATAATTATTCTTGCATATATGATCTATGTAGTTGCACTTATTGTGGCTTATATTTATGCACTTATTGTGGCTTATATTTATGATTGCGTTTTAAATATTATTGGAACTCCTGAAGAAACTTCCAAATGCCGTGCTACTAGATTGGTCCTGAAGTACCCTATCTAAGTGAAAATCTATATTTCTAGTAACATGAAGCCTGAAGCTTTTGACTTAAGCCTATTGGCAAGATATAACTTTGCTCTTATCTTTGGGGTATAACAGATGTGGTATTATATTAACCCTGTAAACCCGAAGAGAATATAGTTGGTTTTGCAGATGCAGATCTTTTGTTTGATCCACATAAAGCACAGACGGACATCTGCTACAACTTTACACATGAAATTGCTATATCACCGGGACCACAAAAGCAAGAGGGCAAGGAAGATGCTCCAACAGCAAATTATAAAGATAATGCTGTCTACATTGTCCAATTAAAGTAATTATGTATCAAAAGTGATCGGACAAGGCACACTTCACCAGAAGTTGACAAAGATGATTGACATGCAACGACATCAAGAAATCAAGAGAAGTCAAAATGAGGGGAGGTAGAATAAGCACTGTACTCTTTTTTCCTTCACCAAGTTTTTATCCCACTGGGTTTTTCTTGGTAAGGTTTTTAATGAGACAGTTCTCCCTAAGCGTATTCTACCCAAAATACAATGACAACCAAGGAGAGTGTTATAAAACAATGTGGTATGGATGTCATTTTATCTACCTAACGGCCCCTCCCTTTTGTCATTATATATTGATGTATTATATGATATACATCGTGGAATGAAAAAGCTAAGCCTGAGGCTCTTTTCCTCTATCATTCCTCTGCTCATCCTCACCATTTTTTATGCCCATCTGCTTCTCTTCTCTTCAAATTCTTAGTATTAGACACTGGTTTTATAATAGTCGTTTAATACTTTTGGCATAGCGTGTTCAAACCGACTTATAAAAAGCAGCTGAACGACGTGTAGCCTTCCAAAACTGGGTTTTCCATTCCGCTAGTCTTTTCGTTTATGTGTGTCAGTGTGTTCGTTTTTCTGTAAGACATCGTCTTCGGTCGCATCTCTTGTTGTTGTGACATTTCTTTTCCGAGTGTTTCTGGGCTTCGGGCCAATTTATTAGACAGCCAAAGATGAAATTTAGGACAAATCTAGATGACCACTTAAAGGAGATTGGAATACAAGTGCTCGATTATCATTATCCAGTTAGTCTTGCTACCTATATAATTTAAGCCATTCCATTGATCTTCGTTCATAAGAAATGGTACCCGCATGCCATGTAGACAGCAGCATTACCCTATATAGAAAACACCGATTCAATCCAAAGCCCTAGCTAGTTTGTTGGGTGAGATCCGAAAAAACAAATCCATACTCCAACCCCAATTTGTTCATGTAATACAACGTAACAACAATTGAAAACTTCATAGCAAGTAGAATGGGTAAAGACAATAAATAATACTACTGCAATGCAAAGCATTGGTTAATCTCCTTTTATTATTTGAAGATAACAACAAACATCTGTTTCCAGCAAACTAAGTAATAATAATAGAGGCAGGGACAGAAATATCATAGAATAGTGCAAGAGGAAGAAGGCTCCACCTCCGCAGCAGCAGAACTTGCTTGGGGATTATTAAGATCAATCCCTGGCCACTCATGGCAAAGGCAGTGCTGCCCTTGAGGGATGCCTTTGTAAACCGATTGGACATGCTTTCCACAGCCTCCCCATGTGGTCTTCCCACAACTTGCGCATGTCTTCTTGTAACACATCCTCCGGATGAAATCGTCTCCTCTTTAATCTTTTATTGAACTGCACCAAAGAGGGTAAACAGGACCAGGCCCGCCCTTTCAGTGTTTTTTTCTTTTCTGGGGGTGATGAAGCGTTGATTTGATTTCTTCACGTAAGAGGAGTTTGATGATTGGAAGAATTAAGTAAGTGGATATTATAAAGGCATTAATGATATTAACTAGGGGTAGGTGCCATCCGCCCCAAGCTACTGACTTTGTTGTGATGCTGGAATGATCGATGCATTTAAGGCTACCAATTGCCTGGCTATGGGGCTATGGCATAAGGATTGTCAGAAGAACGAGGCTAGCTGCCTTGAGACATATAGATTTTTCCTTCTCTTTTTTTCTTTTTGTCTAAAAAGAAATGGAAGTGGCCTTGTCCAAGAGATTGACTTATGGGCCCGAAAATGAGAGAACAATGATATCCAGTCCAACGCTTTCTATGGGCTTCTTTCTAGTTTAGGATAAAAAGGAAGTTGATGACTGCTGCCTAGTTGGGTACGCATTCTGCGTTGTAGGTGTCGTCTCGGTTGCAATCATAAATGATAAACCTGTGTACAATCAGCCCAACAAAGGAAAATGAGCTTGATCTGTTAGACACTGAGATAGGCCCACTCGTCACAATTAAAAGGCCACCACAAAATCAAGATGATTCAACCTAAGAATTTTAAAATTAAAATTTTGGTAATCAACTGAGAATCCTCCACTCAAACTATTTTTTCTTTCTTTGGCCATTTTTTTTTTACCAAAAAAAAAAAATCAAGAATCAAGATGAGTCAGGTGAGTTAACAAGTTGAACGAATCATGGGGAAAAAACATACTACTAACATCATAATCAATTATGAATTCCCTCAAGAAGCAAAAATTATCAATTGGTTACAAAATTAGTAGTTGACATTCCACGTTATAAAAATGTGAGCACAAAAAATTTGCTGTTTCTGCGACCTAGCTTTTTGTCTTTTTCATTATTTAGTCGGTAGCCTTACCCAGCCTTGAAAAGCCGGGGACAAGACTTTTGTGAATCCCACATGTTCATCAGCTTAGGCACAAGAAGAAGGGGCTAAGATATGTTCTACTCCTTTGGAACAAAAGGATCTAATCTCCATAGTACCGGCTGGCACACTCATTGAAAAGTTCAAAAAAAGCATGCAGAGGCTCAAACTTAAGTAGTAGGTTCCATTACATCCCAGGTGAACCTGATACTCAGTCCCATGCTTCAGCATGCCCTCTCGGGGCCCTCCTGCTCCCATCTAATTAATGCACAAATCATGTTTGACATGGAGCTATAGCTTCTACCTGTTTTTGAGCTGGGTGAAATGAACCAATTCAAAGAAAGTTGATAAAACGGTTATTGTATGATGAGACCTACATTAATATTTACTTATGGTTCTAAAAGTTAATTCGTGTATCAATTTTGAGCCCAGGATTGGCACATAGTTAAGAAATCCTTCCAAATTTTTTAAGCATATTTTAACTTTTTAATCTCCCAACAACCTTGTTTTTTTTGTTATTCCCTAGGCATGGGGCTAATCCAAATTAAAATTAAGGCATGACACAAACTATGAACGTTAGCATTTTCCGATCGTTAAAATGTTGTATTCCTGATGAAATTGAGAGTCAAAATGTTTTGATTAAGCTGAAACAGCAACACCCAACTGATCTAGCTCCAAAAGATTCTAACTTTTAACCAACCAACCAGACCCATTGATGTTGCACGTCGGATATATATGTGTCAAGTCTGCCTCGGACCATTCCATGTTGGGGCTCCACAAGTTGTTAAATCAAGCAAAGTAAGACGGGTTGGAAGGAAGCATAAAATCACCAACAAAGAACAGTGACCTTAGCGGAGGGCAAAAGTGGAGGCTGACATGGGGGGATCAGGGATGTCCGCCTCTTTCTTTGCATGATCGATGCTCTCGATCCCGCTAAAAAAGCTAATCCTGATCACACATGAATGTTTGGTTAAGATAGCAGACGTTGAAGACAATCTTGAGTGGGTCAGAACTAGGTTTTTGCTTTAGGAAAAGTCGGTGCCACTCTATCCTATCCTTGGCATCAAGGATGCATTTTTTCCTAATCTGACTAGACGTTTGTTGTCGAAACCCTAAATTATATATATTCCTACGTGACATGACATGGGTATGTTGCCATTTTTCATATCACGAAGTGCATATATTTTTTTTTGTCGAGCACGAAGTGCATATATAAAAAGTCACAGAACACGACTTGGCATATTGCAATCCAAGGTTTCTTTCTACTTTATTTTATCCCTGAAATAAAAGCTAATTGATTTTAAACCGTAGGCACCATTAAATCATTCCAAAAAGATCGTTAATCTGAAGTAGGGCTGCAAATGAGCCGTGAACGGCTCAAGGCTCAGCTCGATAATAGCTCGTTAAGGAAACGAGCCAAGCCTGAGCTTGCCTGTAAAAAACTCAAAACTAAATGAGTCGAGCCTGAGCTTGTTGAAACTCGACTCGTTAGCTCGTGAGCTAAGCTTGTTTAGGTTCTTGTTTAAAGACTCGTGAGCTCGAACAATTTAGGTTCATTAACTAGCTTGTGAGAGATTCATGTATTATGTTTTTTAAAAAAATTAAGCTTAGAAATGACATTTAATTAGATTGAACCTTGGATGATAAAGTAACTTAACTTGATCATAACCAATAAATTAAGGCTTATAAATTACATTTAATTACATTTTTTTCACGACCTGACTTGTAATTATTGACTCGTTTATAGCTCAATAAGGCGTACTAAATGAGCCGAGCTTGAGATGAACCTGAGTCGAGCCTGAGCCTACAAAAATCTTAATGAGCTGAGCTTGAACTTAATATCTAGGGTCGAGACGAACACGAGCCGAACTTAAGCTTGATTAAATTTTCACGAGCCGAACCTGAGCCATCAAAAGCTCGACCCTAATCTGAAGGCTAGTCATCAAGACATGACGATTTTTTTTTGGTTCAAGATAATCCTCATTAGGTGGATCGAACCTATGCCCCCTTAGATGAAATAGAAGATAGATGCTATCATAAAACAAATAGTGCTTTCTAGTTTTTTCATTCCTCTTTTTCACGTCATCATCATGCTGATGCTCCACCTTTTAACTGTGCTACTAGAATAAATATATTGAAATATTTCCAAATGCCATATATATCTCAATTCTCAACCGTAGAATTTTTTATGGTTCCTAATAGAAATGGGTTCCACCCTACAATATCGATACAATACTGTTCAAAATTTGTATAGTTGTGTGCTTGTCAATAAAATTATCTGTGGGTTTCTTTATTCAACGTGATGTCATATAATGAGCTAAACTAGAGACTCGTGGTGTTTAATTTCCGGTGTTTAATTCAGTAAAAGTAATAGAATTGCGGAATAAACTTATGATGAGTAAGGTTTTTTTTTTTTTTGAGTAATGATAGGTAATTTGAATTGAGCTCAAGTTAGTTAGGCCTTTTTGTAGCCTATAATGAGCTTTCAATGCAATCTTTGAGCCAATTACACATAAATACAACTTCACTTCCACGAAAAAAAGATAAGTTGCTTGTGATCTATGACCTTTTCCATGTAAAAATTATCATTTCTGATTTAAAATAAACTGACCTTAATTTATTTAGTAACTAGTATAATTATTAGAACCAGACCGGCCCGATCTAGATTTCTTGAGGAATTGGTGAGAAAACTGACGAGAGTGGGGATCTTTAGATGTATATAAGGAGATGTAAAGGGTAGGAACTGTAATTGATATTTTCATCCTTGGAAAACCTCGGTGGAACGGGTCCGATATGGTTTTGTGAGGTATGAAAATGGTGGAAGAATTGGTGAGAACGTAACAAGATTAACAACAGTATTAGGTTTGGAGGTGGTATCCATGCGAACATTGTGAAGGAAAGGAAGAGGAATATGGGCTTAGGTATGGTTTAGAAGGAAGAGCAGAAGAAAGAAGTAGTCAGAGACGACGCAATAGTTGAGGATGGTGCAAAAATCAGAGAAGGATTGTCCTTTAAGCAGGTCGTTGATAAAACCTGTGCGGAATCATCCTCACCACAAGAGAGCTGGGAAAAGAAATCAGGGGGTGCTTCAATCGTCTTCAATCCCACACATGAGTGCCTGGATCAAATGGGAACTTGTACTTTCAGAGTAACATGTGAAGGGAGTAATATTGCTAAGCTTGGGGAACAGCTGGCCTTGAAATATGGCATCTTTGTTCAAATTAAGTCAATGGGGGGCAACCATATCCTTGTGGTTCTTAAAACGCGTGAGGAGATGATTTCCTGTGTGAAATCAGTGGACAAGTGGAATGATGGCAGTTTACTCATGTTTAGAGAGAAAAGGAGGATGGAGATTGTGCTTCAAGTAGAGCTTGTTGTTTGAACGCTTATGGAGTTACCCCCGCACGCATGGTGTGAGAATTTTTTAAATCTCTTGGCAATCAGATTTAGGAAGTTCATCAAGCCTGTCAACAACTTAGACAATAGCAATACTCTGGGACCAATTGTTTTTCAATTGTCAAAGGACAGACAAGGGGCGGAATTGGATCTTTCTTGAAGGTGAGGATGCGTGATTTAATCTGAAATTTTTTTAGTATAGGCAAAAAGAAGTTAATAATTAAAAAAAAATCACATACATAATTGAGTAATTATTTAATAATCTATTCTATCAAAAAAATTATTTAATAATCAAACATAACTTAATTAAAGAGTTAAACTAAACTCTTACAGTTAATATCTTATAATTTAATATTTAGCCGTGATTACCTCCACCAAATTCAGCAAGATATTATTGTAAAAAAAATTAGTAAGATATAAATCATTTACTTCTTCACTAACGGTTACGGTGGTAACTCTTAATTTACCAATCTATATAAATATATTAAATCAGAGACCAAGATCTCTGGTGTTGACACATGGCAAAGTTCATGTTATTCTGATGTGCCATATGGCAAAGAGCTTATCCATCAATTAACAATTGTAATAATGATCGGTAGTATAAATAAGCACTTTACCTTACTTCATGAAAATGCCACTCTTAGCTACATTAAATTAGGGCCATTATGAAAATACTAAACGTAAAACCTATATATTATATCCCATTCATGTGAATGGCAAAACGTCTAAACATTGAATTGTAAGATAATAAATATTTGGCCAATTGGCATAAT
>JAKUCV010005692.1:273639-305392 GCA_028386065.3 Turnera subulata | reverse complement strand
GTGAGGGAGTCGATTTTGGCCTCTCGAACTTGATCGGTTCCTTCGTAGGTGACCTCCAGCTTATCCCACATTTCTTTTGCGGTTGTGCAGCAAGAGACTTTCCGATAATCGTTGGGATTGACTGCACAATAGAGCATGTTGATTGATTTGGCATTGTTTTCAATCAATACAATGTCTGCAGCGTTGTACTCCTCCTCCGTCTTTGGCACTTGGACTTCACCAACTTTCTTCATCGGAATTTGCTCTCCAATCTTCATGATTCGCCAAAGAGCATAGTTGGTGGATTGGAGGAAAATTCTGATCCCCTCCTTCCAGTAGCTGTAATTGGTGCCATCAAAGTACGGTGGACGAACGGTTGAGTGTCCTTCGAAGATTCCTGCATGATTACTTGAAGAAGCCAAGGAAGATTTCTCTCAAACGGTTAAGTTTTTCAGAGAGTTAGGCTCCGCTACCAATTGTAAGTTCGGAAAGGCTAAGCTAGGGGGGGGGGGGGGTGAATAGCTTTAGACCTAAAACTGAAAATATTTGCAGGAAATAAAATGCGGAATTGAAAGAAGGACACAAGAGATTTTTATACTGGTTCACACACAACTAATTTGTGGCTAATTCAGTCCTTCAAGTTCACTTGAAGAGTTCACTATCTACCGTTAAGCTTCCGGGTGCTTAACAAACCGTTTACAGCCTAGGAATTCTAATCACAAGAATCCTACACACTTGCTTGAAGATACCTCACTTTAGGACTTCTCTCAAGGAAAGAAAATCACTCTTCCTATGAGTAGCTACAAAGGAACAAACCACCCTTTCAGTGTATGAACAACACTACAAAGATTACTCAAACAAAAGCTCTCTCAAGAGTGGGTATGAGTTACAATTAAGCACTAATAAGGCAACTCTCAATAATCTCAAAGGAATTGGCTCTTAAACTTGAATGATTTTTTTGCAATGAATGATGAATGAATAGAGAGTTGATTCTATCTGAAACATAGCTGAAAATGCTCAATATGTAGCTCTGAAAAGTCATGGAGCCGTTTGAAATCCACCCAAGAAAATAGCTTTAAACAAAGTATAGTGGGTGCTGAAAAGTTGTCTGCTATAACGGCAAACATAGAGCTTAGAAGCGGCAAGAAGGTGGGTGTAGAACTCAACCCATTGCAAGGAGCTAGAGGAGGGCTACAAGAGGTAACACTAAACTCTCTCTTTTGATTGATCTTTGTTGATTACATGCTGATGCTTTTAATGATACAAGTGTCCGATTTGTGCCATGTTTAGAACTACGTGGCTTTGACCCCGATCACTCGGGTACGTAGGTAATCTCGGTCTTACAACGAGATGCAAGCCAAATCTTCTTCTTCTCCCCTTCTCTTTACTTTCCACACCTGCACACTTGCACCAGGCACACTTCCATTTCATATTTGCGCATAGTCTTGACCCAACATGGATGGGTGCCTAACACCTTCCCATCAATGACGAACCCCAATCCCATAACTTTGGTTCGCCATGACCATCTAGCCTAAAGGAGTCATATTAAGATTTTTTGTCAAGTTTTGTTCTTAATAAAACTTTGGTGGCGACTCCAATGTTATGGGATTGACCCGAAGAAGAAGGTGAAAGAATTAGGTGAATAGGCCCAAGTGATTTTGGGTCGGGTATTCACACATCCACACATAACCGTCGGCACTGGCGGTCATCATTTCCCAGATTTGCCCAAATAACCGATTTCGGTCATAATCTTCGCCATTAAGCAGGTTCACATGCCTAGGCTTCCCAGAGCACTATAAATAGGACCAATTACACATATTTCGGGGGAGCATCACACACTTTTCTCACATACACACCTATAAGCCTTGAGTGCTTAGAGAAACTCTATTGCTCCAAGCCTAGAAATACATTCTTTAGGCAGAAACTCTGGGGATTTTCGTGAGAGACATTAGCAGTGGTTCAGCAAGGAGAGATCAAGAAGAGGATCAACCATAGAGCTTAGAAGTGGCAAGAAGGTGGGTGTAGAACTCAACCCATTGCAAGGAGCTAGAGGAGGGCTACAAGAGATAACACTAAACCCTCTCTTTTGAATGATCTTTGTTGATTACATGTTGATACTTTTAATGATATAAGTGGCCGATTTGCGCCATGTTTAGAACTACGTGGCTTTGACCCCGATCACTCGGGTACGTAGGTAATCTCGGTCTTATAACGGTATGCAAGCCAAATCTTCTTCTTCTCCCCTTCTCTTTACTTTCCACACCTGCACACTTGCACCAGGCACACTTCCATTTCATAATTGTGAATCGTCTTGACCCAACATGGATGGGTGCCTAACACCTTCCCATCTATGACGAATCCCGATCCCATAACTTTGGTTCACCATGACCATCTAGCCTAAAGGAGTCATATTAAGGTTTTTTCCCAAGTTTTGTTCTTAATAAAACTTGGGTGGCGACTCCAATGTTATGGGATTAACTCGAAGAAGAAGGTGAAAGGATTAGGTGAATAGGCCCAAGTGATTTTGGGTCGGGTATTCACACATCCACACATGACCGTCTGCACTGGCGGTCATCACTTCCTAGATTTGCCTAATTCTTCAATTTTGTTTCTAATTTCGATCTTACGCGGTTTTGGACCAGATTTTCGGGCATAATCTTGGCCATTAAGCAGGTTCATGCCCCTAGGCCTCCTAGAACACTATAAATAGGACCCCTCACACACATTTCAAAGGACACACATTATTCTTCACATACACACCCATAAGTCTTGAGTACTTGGAGAAACTTTACCTCTTAGGCAGAAAATTTGGAGAAATTTCTTGGGGGGCATCAGCAGTAGTCTAGCAAGAAGGAGTCAAGAAGAAGACCAACCATTGAGCTTAGAAGTGGTAAGAAGGTGGGTGTAGAACAGGATGCAAGCCAAATCTTCTTAGAAGCCAAGAAGAAGACCAACCGGTCACTCGGGTACATAGGTAGTCCATGTCTTACAACAGGATGCAAGCCAAATCTTCTTATTCTCCCCCATTCTTTTACTTTCCACACCTGCACACTTGCACAAGGCACACTTGTATTCTTCAATTGCATAAGGTCTCTAGCCAACACGGATGGGTGCCTAACACCTTCCCATCCGTGACGAACCCCCGATCCCATGTCTTTGGTTCGCCATGACCATGTAGCCTAAAGGAGTCATGTAAAGGTTTTTACCAAGTTCTTCCCTTAATAAAATTTGGGTGGTAACTCCAATGAGATGGGATTGACCCGAGAAAGAAGGTGAATAGGCCCAAGTGATTTTGGTTTGGGTATTCACAGTTGGCGACTCAGCTGGAGAAGTAGTGGGTTCAAGAGACTTTGTGCAATTGTTGAATCTTGTGTGCCATTTTATTTGTCATCAGAAGTACCTTGCATTCATGATGATGGATGTAAAGCTTCTACCGTAAGAGGGCGTGGGAATCCAAATCTGCTACATGCTTTCCTTAAGCGATAGTGGTTTGAGTGAACCCGTTTCTCGATGTTTAGCAATGATGGGGATTAATGGGCATTGGACCTCATGCGATATCTATTACCACATGTGAGTAGGTCAACCTATTCCCTCGCGACAATCTTTTGGCCCGCAACCAGCTGCATACCCTGAGCATCTCATGCGTTGTGAATCAGTAAGTGGTACGTGCATTTGGGTGATTATTGTTGTGAATTCAAGTAAGTGTAAATAGTGTGCCCTCTTTCATATGTATATACCTAAAGGAAAACCAACATAAAAAATGTGTGAGACAAGAAGCCTCTAGGGTACCGCGGACCCTGATACCTGTGATCCGAATACTAGGGCAAGATGAGTGAGGACAACATTGCTAAGACCAATGTGGCTGAGGAATCCTTGGATCTGCTGAAAGATCTGAATGTCAGAGATGCACCATTGGCCCTGAAGAAAGGGAAGATGGTGTCCCTAGGAATGATGGGGGAAAAGTCTCGAAACCAGGCATTGAGAATAATGTGATGGTCATTCAAGATGATGACTCGGTGACATAGGAATCCAAAGGAGATGGGGAGAGGCTTAGAAGAGTGGAGGAATTGCTGAAAGCCATGAAGAGGGAGGAGGATGATTGGAACTTGGAACGTCTTTCTTTGTTCCATAAAGCCCGTCTTCCTAAAAAGTTCAAGATGTCGGACATTGAGAAGTTTATTGGAATGGGATGTCCAACAACTCATTTGAAGATATATGTCAAGATACTGCAACCTATGGGGATCGGTCCCGAGTTGATGGCCTAATTGTTTCAAAGGACTTTATCGGGAGCAACCCTAAAGTGGTTCATGACGTCGGCTGAGAGCAAGGTGAGCAAATGGGAGGACATTTGCAAAGAGTTCTTGAACCAATATAGCTTCAACACTGAAGTGGATGTGACCAAGAGGGTTCTCGAGACAACAAAACAAGAGGCCCAAGAGACATTCTCAGCCTTTATCATGAGGTGGCATAGCAAGACATCATTAATGGTGAACCGACCTCCACAAGAGACGCAAATGCAAATGGTGATCAAGAATCTTCAACCGATGTATTATAATTGCATGATTGGCAATTATTATGCTGATTTCAAAGCCCTCATTAGGGCAGGGACACAGTTGGAGGATGCAATTGCTTCCAGAAAGATTAGAGTAGCAGTGGACACTACTACCCCTAGGCGAAACTTCAGCTCAGCACATGGAAACAAGCCCGTTGAAGTAAATCATGTGACCACCCAGGCACCGGTGCAAGTTGGGTCGAGATTTAGGGAATTCACCCCACTTCTTATGTCTTTAGGAAAGATGTTTAAGAAATGCATGGAGGTAAACCTGTTTCAGCCTTTAGAGCTGAAACCTGGGTTTCTAATTAGGGGAGACCAGAATAAGTTTTGTGAATTCCACCAAGCGGTCGGGCATGCCACAGATGATTGTTTTAGACTCCGTCACGAGATCCAGGATCTGGTGGAACAGATTGAGATATTCTTACCCCCAAAAGATGTAGAGATGTGAGAGGGCTAATAAGCAATAGTCTTTCCTATGTTGGAGAGAAGTGCGAGTTTTGTTCATCGTTTTTATGACTTTGCTTTTGTTTCGCCTGTTCACTTAATCAATAAAATGTGCCTTTTCTTTCCTATCTCGATGATTGCATTTCATGATTTAGAAAGTGACATAGTTTATGCTAAGGTGAACGGACATTGCAAACATTTCAAGTTTGGCTTGCCGAACTTTTAAACGGATCAATTCAAAGTTAAACCATTGAAATCCAGCTTATCAACGTGGATCCACACTAGATTCTAGGTTCCTGGCCATGGCCATATGAAAGAAGCCTCATGCTTTAGAAATAAAGTACTGCTTGAAGCACAAACCCTTGGCTAATGTAGAGCAGTCACACCTAAAAACCCTGAACTAGACACCAAACTTCAAACATAACCTTAACTAAAGACTTGAGCGGAGAAGCTTTCCTAAAATAGTCTAATTTTGATCAATGGGGAAAAATTGTGAAAGGTAAGACATTTGGCTTGTCTTCACCCGAACTACGAGGACCTGATTTCTTAAACATGACACAAAGAAAAGGAAAAAATAAAGAAAAAAAGGAAACACCGTCTAGATCGCCAATCCATTTAAAGAAAACGGTCTACACGATAGCGAAGGTGTTTTCTAAAAAAAAGAATTAAAAAAAAAATAAAGAAACAAGACAAAGAGAGTGTATGTTTAGGAATAAGCAGGCAATCTAAAATAAAGGTGCGGTCAAAATAAAAGACTCCTCCCACTCCAAGTCGAACTTCCTTGGTAAACCAAACTTTGACACCCGTTCTAACAATGGTCTATCCGTTTAACCAACAATTGATCTATCACAAAATGTTTGCAGTCACCTTAGTACGAATGAAATCATTGACTACTTCGTGACATGCATAGAGAGGGGGCCCAGTACATTCTAGAAGCATGAAAGACATAGTAGTGAACAAGGACAAAGCAGCTGGTGATCATTATCTGAGGCCTTAGCAGCAGCATCAATTGTGGTTTCATTCACCTCTACAAGGCACAGGTAGAACGACATCATCTGTCCCCGTGGCTCGAAATCTTATTTGCACATTTCAAGGATGCCATTCCTTGGCTGGTACACTCACTCACGAGAATCCTCGCACATCTTTGCCTTACTATTATTTGAAAGAGTTTTGGAAGGAGGTTCCTGGGTTCCCCAAGGTTTGTCTTATAAAATATTAGTAAAACCTGAAGAAATGAAAGAAATACCCAAATCCAATTTCAAAAAGTAAAAGAGAGAGAGAGAGAGAGAGAGAGCAAAATCCTTCTTTGAAAACCAGGGGTACTCATATATACATTGCTTGGATTTATGATATTTTGCATGTGGGCCCCACCGGGCCCAAAATTGATACGTTGTTGTTAGGGGCATTCCTGAGAAGATGCAAGGCCCTATTTTTTGATGAAATTAATGTGTGTTGTCTTGGGCTTTTGAGGAGATGTAAGCCCCAACTTTTGTTGATGGGTTTGGGCATTCTCAGTAAAATGAGTTGTACGGCCCAAACTTTTTTTTGAAATGATGCCAGGGGCACGCTACCTCATGGTTTGAACTGTGTGATTTTTAGCGCATGCTACCTCATTAGAGTTGATGTCTGATCCTAAGGGCATAGCTGCCCATGATTTCTGGAATGAGTGCACAAAGGGCATAGCTTTCCTAGTTTTTCAAACTCGAATAAGGGGCATAGATGCCCTAATTTTGAAAGTTGAAAAAAACAAGGGCATAGCCGCCTGGATTTTTGAACATGAGGTGCATAACTGCCCTAATTTTCTGATGTTGAGAGAGGGCATAGCTGCCTGCATTTTCGAAGTGTTGGTTTCCGGTATGCTATATGACACTCATATACAAGAAAAACATGCAGCGGAATTTCCGGAAACAACACAGGAACACATGTGAAGCATATAAACCGAATAACAATTTTTCGTACCTTACACGGTTAGGATCTTCCACCTAACTGAAGTTCCGGAATCAGCAAGAGCAAGACAAGGTATCCCACCCCTCTACGATATCCACACGAACCGTGATCAAACCGAAATCGTCACACGATCTCCAACTTCGAGCTCTCCCGAACTGGTGTGCTAGCAACAGGATTTTCGGGAGCTTTGTGTGGTGTCTCTCTTCATTCTCAAAGAAGGGTATGTGTGTGTTTTACTCTCAAACTCAGAAGCACTCAAGACACTCGCAAGAATGCTCTGAAAAACTGAATGAATATGAGAGAGAGGAGCAAAATGATCTGATCACTAAGGCACTCAACCCACTCACACATAATGCCATTAGGTTAATAGCAAAATGGCCAACATAGTGGACCAAAGGTGATGACCCTCATCACTAATGTCTCCCACTAACATAATCAGATTACAACACACCACATCACCATGTCTGATCAATAATTCAGATAATTATTGATCCAAAACGACCCTGGTTCAACCATAGTCCAACCACGGTCCAACCACACCCGGTGGAACTATGGTCCAACCACAGTTCAACCACCTGCTCGAATCAATCGGTTCTATGTGTGTGACCCTGTAGGCACTTGTAACATTCGGCAATAATTGTAAAATCTCATTTTACAATTATAAGCAAAGAGCGGCGTCTAGCAACACATCATTGCTACCCGAACGACAAGATCATTACTGATTCTAAATGCCTCGAAACATGTCATCGTCCCTTCGTCCCATTATCAAGATTAAACCGAGACATGGAATATGTCATTCTCGTATATGTTCAATCTCGGTTTCTTGATCCTCGAGTTAACTGTATAAAACGGATACCAATGATATTACCATATCATAATCCGAGCACAGCCGTGCTTTTACAGTTCAACTCTATCAAGAAACCATCCGATAATATACCCGTTATATGGGTTGGACGAATCCCCTCTGGATCATACAAAACCCACTACACACTTATCATATACCCAATGATTACCCTTAAGTCCTTCCAGTTACGGATGACTAGGAATAATATGAATGTATATGACTCACATGTTGGGAACCTTGACGATCTCAGGTCTAAGGACAATACATATAAGAATCGCTATCGACAAACATATAACGCTCCATGTAGCATTCTTATGTGGGTCGGTCCAGTCCACAAGTTCTTTAACTTGTACCCGTATGTAGAATTCATATCACATATAAATTCTCAACATACGCTAGTTTTAATTTATTATTATAACCCATCCATAATAATAATCGACTAGGGACATTTAAGAATATATCAAATATATACTCTAGGGTTATAAATATGTGCAAGCGATTATCTCACAATCATATTTATTGGAATAACCTTAATGTATATACACGACTATATACGATCATCCATTGATTGGCTTTTGGGCATATTACTAACAATCTCCCACTTGCACTAAAGCCAATCATCCATGTATCTAATACAAATGGATGTAGCATGACCATCATGCTTCTGCTGTGTGAGAGGCTCAGTCAAAAGATGTGATATATAGTTCTCAGTGGAACTTTGTATAGCCTCAGTCATAGGGTCGACAACTGTTTCTTACTTGGAACTCTTCTAGCAAACAGCGCCACCTCCAAGACAAAAACACATAACCTGATTGCGATCTAAAAACATCCCTGTTAGTTTTGAAGCTAGCATCCTTGTAACACTTTACAACAAGCCCAGCAACGCTTTCGTAAACCGGGAATGCATCTTTAGTGCTACTCAAGTACTTAAGGATATTCTTAACTGTTGTCCAGTGACTTTCACTGGGATCAAATTGGCATCTGCTTGTGACACTCAAAGCATAAGCGACAACCGGTCTAGTACATAACATGGCATACCTGACAGATCCAATTGCAGAAGCATAAGGGATCTTACTCATCCGCTCTCTCTCCTTAGTCGTACTAGGACAATGATTCTTTGAGAGAGATATGCCATGTGACATGGGCAAGAAACCCTTCTTGGAATCTTGCATGCTAAACCTCTTTAGCACCTTGTCAACATATGTACTCTGACTTAGCCCGCGAAGCCTTTTGGATCTATCTCTATAGATCTTTATACCTAACACTTAGGCAGCTCCTCCTAAGTCCTTCATTGAGAAATTCTTCCTAACCAAGTCTTTACAGACTGTAGTGTCAGAATATCATTCCCAATGAGTAGAATGTCGTCAACATAAAGTAACAAGAAAACAATAGTGCTCCCACTAACCTTCTTGTAAACACATGAGTCATCTTCACTTTTAATGAAACCAAACTCTTTGATTACTTCATTAAAACGAAGATTTCAACTCCTTGAAGCTTGCTTAAGTCCATAAATGGACCTTTGCAACTTGCATACCATATTCGCATTCTTTGGATCGACAAAACCTTCAGGTTGTGTCATATACACATCCTCTAAAAGATTTCCGTTTAAGGAAAACGGTTTTTGACATCCATTTGCCATATCTCATATAATCGTGGTATGCAGCTATAGCCTAATAGAATCCGGATGGATTTGACCATGGCGACTGGTGAGAAAGTTTCATCATATTCAATACCATGAACTAACTTGAAACCTTTCGCAACCAATTGCCCTTTAAAGGTAATCACATTACAATCCATGTCGGTCTTTCACAAAGACCCATTTGCACCCTATAGGTTTTACCCTTTCAGGTGTTTCAACCAAGGTCCATACCTTGTTTTTCATACATGGATTCCATTTCCGAATTCATGGCTTCAAGCCACTTCTTGGAGTCCAGACCCGTAATGGCCAACTGATAGGAAGTGGGCTCATCCTCACCTATGAGCATGACATCTCCAGTATGAGTTATAAGAAATCCATATCTCTCAGGCTCATACCGAATCCTATCCGACCTACGCGGTCCATGTGTTACAGGTACAGGATTCTCATCCACAACAACTTGCGGATCCTGTCCTTGTTCCATCTCAGCCTCTATATCTCGAACTTCTTCGAGTTCTATTTCCTCCCACTAATTCTTCTAGAAATGAACTATCTTTCTAGAAAAAAAGCAGTCCGAGCAACAAACACTTTGTGCTCTGTGGGATTATAGAAACAATACTCTTTAAGGTATCATACAAAAGGCACTTGTCGGATTTAGGGCCGAGTCTATCTGATGCTTCACGTCTTACGTAAGCCTCACAACCCCAATTTCTAATAAAAGACAAATTGGGACGCTTCCCAGTCCATATCTCATATGGTGTCTTTTCGACCGATTTAGATGGAACACGGTTAAGTGTAAATGCAGCACTCAATAATGCATGTCCTCAAAATGGAGAAGGAAGGTCAGCTTGACTCATCATAAAACGAACCATGTCTAACAAGGTTCTATTCCTCCTATCGGATACACCATTCCATTGAGGCGTACCCGGTGAAGTAAGTTGTGATACTACACCACAACCCTTTAGATGATCAAGAAACTCTCGGTCTAAGTATTCACCTCCTCGATCAGATCGAAGCATTTTAATACCTTTCCGAGTTGACTCTGTACTTCATTCTTGAATTCTTAGAACTTTTCAAAGGATTCTGACTTGTGTCTCATAAGGTACACATAGCCATATCTACTGAAATCATCAGTAAATGAAATGAAGTATTGAAATCCACCTCTAGCTTGTGTCGATATAGGTTCCCATACATCAGTTTGTATAAGGCCTAACAAGTCCGAAGCCCTTTCACCTATACCGATAAAAGGAGCCTTCGTCATTCTGCCTAATAAACATGACTCACATGTCTCAAATGATTCAAAATCAAATAAGTCTAAAATTCCATCCTTATTTAGTTTAGAAATACGAGTCTCGTTTATACAGCCCAAACGACTATGCCAAAGATAGGTTTCACTAGAATCATTCATTCTAACCTTCTTCGTATTAACGTTATAGACAGGCGTTTCTTGGTTTAGAACATACAAACCATTGTTTAAAATGCACCACCATAATAAATCTTCATTGAAATAAATAGAACAACAATTGTTCTTTAATATCAATGAAAAACCTTTCTTGTCCATACAAGACACAGAAATAAAATTCTTGCTTATGGTAGGTACATAATAACAATTGTCTAGTTCTGAAACCAAAACACTAGGTAAGGATAGATAGAGAGTCCCTACGACTAATGTAGCAACTCTTGCTCCAATTCCGAAGCGTGGGTCTATCTCACCCTTAGCCAATCTCCTACTCTTTCTCAGTTCCTCCGCATTTCCACAAATGTGAGAACCACAACCGGTATCTAGTACCCATGATGCAGAGGTAGAGATATTAGCCTCTATAACAAAATACCTGAAGCGGAAGTCTCACTTCCCTTCTGCTTCTTTACCTTTCCAAGGTAAACAGGGCAGTTGTGCTTCTAATGGCCTGGTTTGTTGCAACGGAAATAATTTCCTACCTTTGCAACACCACCCATGGGATTCAGCACATAAGAACAAGAAGATGTACATGCACCAAACCATTTGGTACATTTCTTCTTCTTGTCAAACTTTGCTTTACCCTTTCCTTTGCCAAGGAAACCAAGACCCTCAAGGCTCGCAATGTATCTAATCATCTTGAGCACATGAGGTCTCACGGGTGGTGACTCGGCCATTTTGCATTAGAACAATGCCTTAGAGGTCTGTACCTCTCATGCCTTGCTTGCTCTACACAGAGCATTTTCAGGTGTTCGATCATATCGAACGCCCCCATGTTCTCATGTTGCTTCTGAAGCTCAGAGTCCATGGTAATTAGCATAAGGCATGCAATCATCCAATGCACCATCAACATGCTTCTTTTAAGCATCTCATTCTGCCCTAAGAGCATTAGGTGCCGGTTCATTAGGAACAGGCCATTCAAGGACATACAATTTCTTTTCTTGTTTGAGGACTATCCTCAAAATGTGATGCCACTCTAGGAAACTATTCCTATTCATCTTGTCCTTCTAAAGGACCGATCGCAATGATAATGTGCTAGTGTTTTGTGCCATGGTAACTCTACAACAATGATCAACTCACACAAATAATAGTCATGTATACAAAATCATTTAACAAGGAATTCTATTAAATGATACTCCTACTATGAATCAAAATAATCATAAGTAGGCCAAGCTCCACATTTCACCACAATATAAGTCAGCTTTGGCTGATCACTTACATCATAGCTATTTAGGTAGACAACTCTTGTCAATTACATCTCATGTAACTCTTGGATAGTTGAGTGAACAACACTTTGTCCATATCTATCTCATAGACATTACTCAACCCTTGCCTCTAAGTCCTTATTCCTATTAAGATGACTTAGTTAAGTCCAAACCCACAATAAGCAGTCGAGATATTACAATTATCCACTTGCACCATGCTAGGATAAACATAGGCACCTTACTTTGGCAAAACCTACCTAGTGTTGATCTAAGCAATGATGAGTGCTTATCATGGAAGGCAACTAAGAACTTAATATTTCATCATCATATGTTCATACATCACATGTATATAATCAACAAATCATATATTGATGTTATGTAAGTTTGAAAACCAAAAATACATGTGAACATCGATGTCTAACTTGAACATCGATGTTTTGAGAATCTGATTCTCCCAACTACTTGGTAGCACTTAGTATTTCGGCCATATCCAGAGTTGTAGAGCTCGGATTTGTGCATACTTGCTGTCCCTGGAAAGCTAAGAAGGAGGGCTACAACTTTGCTGTTCAGGCTAGACACCAATTCGGCCTTCTTCAACCCCAAATTTGCAGTTGAAGTTACTGGGTTCCACAACATCGATGTTGAACCCTTCAACATCGATGTTTGGAGTTTGCGAATCTGCAAAACATCGATGTTGACACTCAAAAACATCGATGTTGGAGGTTGCCGAACCCTCAAAACATCGATGTTGACCATCAAACATCGATGTTGGAGGTTGCCGAGCCCTCAGAACATCGATGTTGACCAACAAACATCGATGTTGGAGGTTTCCGAGTGCATAAAACATCAATGTTAACACTTAAACATCGATGTTTGAGTACTTGAACTCCAAACTATTTGGTAGTAGCTCAATAACATCGATGTTGAACACTTAAACATCGATGTTTTGAGTACTTGAAAGTTCAAGATTTTTTGGCAGTAGCATTATAACATCGATGTTGACCTTAAATATCTATGTTTGAACTTCTGGAACTCAATAACGTTGATGTTGGAACTTGAACATCGATGTTATTTGAATTCTGGAACTTCAAACCAATTTGGCCGAGCTCAAATAACATCGATGTTGTAACTCTTAACATCGATGTTGTTGACTGTTTGCATGAGAACATCGATGTTGGTCACACAACATCGATGTTGTGAAGATTCGGCCTAGGCTACACTTCATCAGAACATCGATGTTTGTCACACAACATCGATGTTATGAAGGTTCGGCCTAAGCTAAACTCATGCCAACATCGATGTTGGTCACACCAACATCGATGTTATGGCCTAGATGTACTAGAACGACAATCGTTCGATACACAAACCGACACTCGATTTTTCTTAGTCGAACTCTTCGACTTACTGCCAATAACATCTTGATCAATATCTCATATCAATCAAGTGCTTGTTTTTCAAAACTCATTTGACAAAACACAACATCAACATGTTCAAAATCATTTAGCATATCACATACGCGAAATGAAAACAACACATACTAAGATGATCATATCACATATGCATCACTTATACGGTTTAGAGCTTCACAAGAAGGCTCCGCTACCACTGTTGGTTTTCGGTATGCTATATGAAACTCATATACAAGAAAAACATGCAGCGGAATTTCCGGAAACAACACAGGAACACATGTGAAACATATAAACCGAATAACAATTTTCTGTAACTTACACGGTTAGGATCTTCCACCTAACTGAAGTGCCGGAATCAGCAAGAGCAAGACAAGGTATCCCGCCCCTCTACGGTATCCACATGAACCTTGATCAAGCCGGAATCGTCACACGATCTCCAACTTCGAGCTCTCCCGAACTGGTGTGCTAGCAACAGGATTTTCGGGAGCTTTGTGTGGTGTCTCTCTTCTTTCTCAAAGAAGGGTATGTGTGTGTTTTACTCTCAAACACAGAAGCACTCAAGACACTCTCAAGAATGCTCTGAAAAACTGAATGAATATGAGAGAGAGGAGCAAAATGATCTGATCACTAAGGCACTCAACCCACTCACACATATTGCCACTAGATTAATAGCACAATGGCCAACATAGTGGACCAAAGGTGATGACCCTCATCACTATTGTCTCCCACTAACATAATCAGATTACAACACGCCACATCACCATGTCTAATCAATAATTCAGATAATTATTGATCCAAAACGACCCCGGTTCAACCGTAGTCCAACCACAGTCCAACCACACCCGGTCGAACCATGGTCCAATCACGGTTCAACCACCTGCTCGAATCAATCGGTTCTATGTGTGTGACCCTGTAGGCACTTGTAACATTCAGCAATAATTGTAAAATCTCATTTTACAATTATAAGCAAAGAGTGGCGTCTAGCAACACATCATTGCTACCCGAACGACAAGATCAGTACTGATTCTAAATGCCTCGAAACATGTCATATGGGTTGGACGAATCCCCACTGGATCATACAAAACCCACTACACACTTATCATATACCCAATGGTTACCCTTAAGTCCACCCAGTTACGGATGACTAGGAATAATATCAAAATATATGACTTATATGTTGGGAACCTTGACGATCTCAGGTCTAAGGACAATACATATAAGAATCGCTATCGACAAACTTATAACGCTCCATGTAGCATTCTTATGTGGGTCGGTCTAGTCCACAAGTTCTCCAACTTGTACCCGTATGTAGAATTCATATCACATATAAATTCTCAACATACGCTAGTCTTAATTTATTATTATAACCCATCCATAATAATAATCGACTAGGGACATTTAAGAATATATCAAATATATACTCTAGGGTTAAATATGTGCAAGCGATTATCTCATAATCATATTTATTGGAATAACCTTAATGTATATACATGACTATATACGATCATCCAATGATTGGCTTTTGGGCATATTACTAACACGAAGTTGATTACGCCATGAGCATAGCTGCTCGGTTTTTTATTAAAGTCTTTCAAGGGCACAGCGGCCCAAGTTTTTTAGACATATGAGGGGCGTAGCTGCCCGAATCTTTTGAGTCGATTATAAATCAAGGGTATAGCTGCCAAAGTTTTTGAAATGAAAGGGCATAGCTGCCCGTATTTTTAATTTAAGTGCATCAAGGGCATAGCTGCCTGAATTCATGATTACATGGTGGGCATAGCTGCCCGAGTCTTTTATTGCTTCAAGGGCATAGCTGGCTGAGTTCTTAACTTGGTTACTTGTAGGGCATAACTGCCCGTGTTTTTGAGTTTGATTGCATGAAGGGCATAACTGCCCACTTTTTTACTTTGATCACTAAGGGCGTAGTTGTCCGAAATGTTGAAGTTGATTGGGCATAGTTGCCCGAATTCTTCAAGATGATTTCAAACGAAGGGTATAGCTGTCCGATTCTCTTAACTTTAATCGAAAGGCAGAGTTGCCCGAGCTCTTAACTTGATTGTCCACAAGGGGCATAGCTGCTCGACTTTTTTTTTTAATTGATTATGCATTAGGGGCATAGTTGCCCCGAGGTTTTAAGATAATCATGCATCATTGGGCATAGATGCTCGAAGTTTTAAGGTTGATCACCTACTGAGGGCATAGCTGCCTGAAATTTTGAAATGATTACACATTTTGGGGTATAGCTGCCCCGCTATTTCAAATAATTTGGATTGTGTCTCGGTGGCATAACTGCCTCAGATTTTCAAACCAAGAGCGTAGCTGCTCAAAATTTTGGACACATCATAACAACCACTTGCATCAATCATTCAAATTTGGTTGTTCCTTTCTTGCGTTGTTTCGTCCTTAGTTTTTAAGGACTCATCAACGAGGAGCATCTGTGAACACCCAAATTTGACCCACGAATTTTCTACTTGAACCTTGAATTGATGAGATAGTTCAATCCTAGGATTAAGACATGTCAAGAATTTAACTTAGTAAAAATTATATATTTTGGTAATTAAGACCTTCATGTATTTGAACTCTAGGATTAATGAGACGATTTGATCTGAGAATAAAATATATAATAAGGTTTATTTAGGTTGAAATATATTTTAATTACTTGGGCCCTTTATCTATTTCTTAATCCATTTACATTGAGATGACTTATTCTTGGTTTAAAAATGGGTTTAAGGGCCCAAGTTAATTCTCCAGAGTTTCATTAGCCCATTAACACATTTCATGGAGGTTAATTTTAGCTCTGATTTTCGTGAAAAATCAAAGTTAAATCATTGTTTAATTAGATTTTGTGTTTTTAGTATGATTTTGCTCAAATTCTGTATCAATGTGTAATCAATCAATTATGGAATGATTTAGGGGAGTAATAATCAAGTAATTGAGTGATTTTGGGTTAATTACCGAGTAGGATCAAATTAGGGCTGAATTAGGGGGATTGGGGGTTCGAAAATGTAAAAAACGGGTGACAACGGGTGACAGGCGGACTGTCGGGCGGTCCTCTCACGACGACTGCGAGTGCCGGCGGACATTCACACATGACCGCCGGCACTGGCGGTCTTGCAGCAGATGACCGCCGGCAGTGGCGGTCATCACTTCCCATATTCGCCCAAAAATCCAATTTTGTTTCTATTTTCGATCCTACGCGGTTTTGGACCAGATTTTTTGGCATAATCTTCACTATTAAGCAGGTCCACGCCCCTAGACTTCCCAGAACACTATAAATAGGACCCCTCACACACATTTCAAAGGACATACATTATTCTTCACATACACACCCAAAAGCCTTGGGTGCTTGGAGAAACTCTACCTCTCCAAGCCTAGAAATATATTCTTTGGCAGAAACTCTGGAGAAATTTTGTGGCAGGTATCAGCAGTAGTCTTGCAAGGAGGAGCCAAGAAGAGGACCAACCATTGAGCATAGATGTTGTAAGAAGGTGGGTGTAGAACTCAATCAATTACAAGGAGCGAGAGGAGGGCCATAAGAGGTAACACTTAACTCTTTTTTATTGATTCTTGCTGATCATATGATGATGCTTTTAATGTTGTAAGTGGACGATTAGTGCCATGTTTAGAACTACGTGTCTTTGACCCCGGTCACTCGTTGTAAAATCGAGACTACCTATGTACTCGAGTGACCGGGGTCAAAACCACGTAGTTCTAAACTTGGCATTAAGTCGCCACTTACATCTTCAAAAGCATCAGCGTATAATAAGCCAGAATCAAACAAAAAGGGATTAGTGTTACCTCTTGTAGCCCTCCTCTAGCTCCTTGAATTGGGTTGTGTTCTACACCCACCTTCTTGCCACTTCTAAGTTCAATGATTGATCCTCTTCTTGATTCCTCCTTGCTGGACTGCTGTTGATGTCCACTACGAAGTTCTACCAGAGTTTTTGCCTATAAAAGATTTCTAGGCTTGGAGAGGTAGAGTTTTGATGCGTTTTATTTACGCGTGACTTTTTGAAATTTATATTTCTTAATCAATTCACAACACGACACAAAAACAACTCACGAGTAAACGCAACGATTGTTAACTGCAAGCGCACAGTGTACTATGTAGTGTAGTAGTCAAATCACGGTTGGTCCACGGAACAAGGGAAATAAGTACGACCTAATGTCACAACTAATGATTATCTAGGAGAATCAATTAAAAGATGGTGTAGGGTGATGTCGACTAGGCTAGAAGGAAAAGAAATAAAATCGTAAACTTAATCTAAAGTGAAGTTCTATTAATATCTAAAGCAATCTAGGAAATCGGGGTTCACACAATTACTATCTAGGTTTATTATGCATGGATGTCTATTTCTCGTATTGATGTGTGATTGTGGGCAATTGTTTCTAATGTCTTAATCCTCAGCTCTCGTATATTGAATCAAATATTCAGCAAGATTACTACCTAGCTCTGGCATAGCCTATCATCAATACTACACTCATTAAGCACAAAACAATCAATCAAGCCCTAAGAAACTATCAGCTCTCGCTTATTTTAGCATCAATCAATCTATGTTCATCTAGGTATCATCATATAAATCATGCTGCTCTCGCATGTTGCAATCAATAAGAATCAATCCAAAGTAGATAATAAATTCGGCACACATAGATTGAACAATCAACACAATCAATTGAATAAACATCAATCCATAGATAATAAAACCATAGAAGTAATTGGCTACATCCCTAATCCAAGATTAGAGAATTAGTTCATCATAATAAAATAGCAAATCATCTAAGTCTCACAAGAATTCATCAAGTAAACAATTTAACAGAAAGAAAATCGAATAAAAGAGAGAGTAGTGAAGTCGGGTAGCCGATTGGTGTTGGTGATGATGGCGTCAACTTGTGCTCCTCTGGTGACGACTCCTGCTGCAATTGGACCGATGGTTCTGTGACTTTACACCTTCAGCTCCTGCTGGAAAAAATGTTGAATTGTTGTGGGGAATAACCTTGAAATTGGATGAGAAATTCGGCACCATCTAGAGGATCCAAAAGAGTGAAAACCATAATCCTACTAGTGTGTGTGACCTAATAACTAACCAATTCGGCAGAGCTTTGTCCTCTGACTTCTGCCGCCTGAATATATCGACCTAGGGGGTCCATTTATACTGTATTTAGCTGCTGGGAGTCGGTGGGGCTCTCCTACTTTGAATGGAAATTGAATTCTTGACTTGCACTTCATGTTGGACTTTTGCCTGTTTTCTGGCCCGAAATTCCACGCCAGTTAACTCCTAGAAGACGTCCGAACTGGGAATTGGACTCTTCTACAAAGTTCTAGATAATTCTCTCGGATTTCTTTCCATAAAAAAGAACTCTTCAATTGGACTTCTGTAGCTCAAGATATCGTCGAAAGACTAGGCCTGGAACGGCAAAGAAAAATCTGCATCTTGGGCTGCATTAACTAATTACTGCTCCTTGTAGACTCGTCCAAAAATTATGAAATTTCATCCATATAAAGCTCTGGAAGTCTATTTTTGTCTCCAATTGGTCTCACTTAATTTTGATGCCTAGAACTCCCAAAATTTTCAATACAGTCGGCTGTGCTCACTACAGGAAGTTTCCTAAATTGGGCCTGGTTTCCAAACTTGGCTAAAAAGCTTCCATTCTTCAATAAAAACGATAAATTCCTGACAAAAATACTTAATCAGAAAAATTGAAGTACTAATTGACACATTGCTTGAAAACACAAAATAATATAAAGATTATACACATAATCGATCAAGAAAACATAGTAAAAGCCATTCAAAACCATCATAAAAACACTAACATTTAGATGTTATCAAGTTTCTCCAAGCATTCAAGCTTATGGGTGTGTATGTGGAAAAAAGTGTGTGTCATTCGAAATGTGTGTAAGGGGTCCAATTTATAGTGTTCTGGGAAGCCTAGGGGCGTGGACCTGCTTAATGGTGAAGATTATGCCCGAAAATCTGCTCTAAAACTGCGTAGGATCGAATTAGAAATAAAAATCGGGAAAATCGGAGATTATGGGCCCTGATGACCGCCATGGCCGACGGTCGTCCTGATAGGACCGTCGGTCACCCTGCGTATCACATGTTCTTTCCTTTTTCGAACCCCAATCCCCCTAATTCAGCTCTGATTTGATCCTACCGCATAATCAACCCCCTAATCAGCCCAAAATCACTCCATTACTTGATTATTACTCCTCTAAATCATTCCATAACTGACTGATTACACATTAACAACCATTTTGGGCAAATCCATACCAAAAACACAAAATCTAATCAAGTTATGACTTAACTTTGACTTTTCACGAAAATCAAAGCCAAAATTAACCTGCAAGAAATGTGTTAATGGGCTTATTAAACTCTGGAGAGTTCTCATTTAATTAACTTGGGCATCTAACTTTATTCCTAATCCAAAAATAAATCATCTCATCATAATTGGAATGAAACTAAAAAAGAAAGCCAAAATAATGAAATAAAATATATTTTAGTTTAATAAACCTTAATATATATTTTATCCTAAGAATAAATTATCTTATTAATTCTAGAGTTCGAACACATATAGGTTTAAATTACTAAAATACAATAATTCTATTAAATTAAATTTTTATTATGTCTTAACCTAAGATCAAATCATCTCATTAATCCTAAGTTCAAGCATGTTCGAAATCCAATTTTAATAAAAAATACATGGGTCGAATTTGGGTGTTCACAGATGTCCCTCGTTGATGAGTCCTTAGAGACTAAGGACGAAACAACGTAAGAAATGAACAACCAAATTTGAATAATTTATGTGTGTAGTGCGTGCCAAGGGTTGGAGCATCCCATGCTCCTCTTTGGGAATCATCTCATCCTAAAAGTTTGAAGGACTGGCCTTCTATTTATAGGAATCACCTCTTCCCAGGTTCTCGGGAATCATCTCATCCCGAGGTGATAGAATCATCTCATCTATCAGGTTTTCAGCAAAGAATCATCTTGTCTTTGTCAACTAAGTTGGGAATCATCTCATCCCAAGTTATGGTTTTCGTGAATCATCTCATCCCGAGGCGATACAATCATCCCATCTATTGGGTTATTGGTAAAGAATCATCTCATCTTCATCAACTAGGTTTTGATTTGGGAATCATCTCATCCTAAGTTATGGTCTTCGGGAATCATCTCATCCCGAGGCGATAGAATCATCTCATCCATCGGGTTGTTGGCAAAGAATCATCTCTTCTTTGTCAACTCGATAATTAACATTTTAATTTGGGAATCATCTCATCCTGAGGTTTGCGAGAACTGGGTCCTCGGCTTTTGTTTGATTTCCTCATCTCATCGTTTGTGAGAACTGGGTTCCCGACTTCTGACTCGTATGTCTCAAGGTCAGGTCATCTCAAGGTTTGCAAGGGCTGGGCTCCTGGCTTTCAACCGGTTTCTCTCATGATTGGATTCCCTCATGGTTGGGTCATCTGTGTTCCTTCTTTTGGGTCTACTATCATGTCTGGATCCCCCTTATGACTTGGTTTTGCAAGGACCGGGTATTTGGCTTTGGTTGGTTTGTCTCGTGGTTTGCTCCCCTCCTCACATCTGGTTTTCTAAGCTTAATTGTCCCAAGGTTGAAAGAACTTAGTCCTCGGTTTGGGTTGATTTTTCTTGGCTCATGGTTACGAGGACCGGGTCCCCGGGTTTGGCTGGATTCTCTCATCTCTCTTTTGACTGGGGTCCTCACCTCTTGGTGAAGGATAAGGGGTGTCATCTCATGGTCTAGTCTAATCATCTCTGGGTATCCCATGTATATTTGGGATAAACTTGGTTTTTTGGGTTCCCTCATGATCTCACAGGTTTTGAGAAAGGTGCTGCCTCACAGCTAGGTTGTTTGGATCAAATGCCCCTTATGTCAATGAACTCGGTTTGAAGGTAATGGGGTGTGTTGCCCCCCTTGAGACTTACAAACCAAAAGTGGAGTGTGATGCCCCTAGTATTTTGCCAAGGTTTTAGAGTTGGGTTTTAGTGTGCCCTTGTTCTATCGGTTATCCTTGGGTGTTTCGACCTGACATCAAATGAGGGATGGGCTTACCGTGCCCCTGAAAATCAAGGGTGGGGGTGACGTGCCCCTAACATGCATTAATGCTTGATAAGTTATGCAGGCATGACATTATCCACACACAAAACATTTACTATTGAAAATTCAAGTAAAAGTCAACAGGTGCCCCTTATCTGAGTGAACTGTTTGGTCCCAATAAATGAGAGTAACCTTCTCTCTTTTCTGTTTTTTCTCTCCTTTTCTTTTTATTTTCTTCCATAATCCTTCTTCCCTTCCCCACAACTTTATTTTTTTGGAATTTTTCAGGCGGGCACATGCCATCGACCGGGCAGTCTTGTGGGTGGATCACCGCTTCCGTCCGACGGTCTTGAATGGTTGACCGCCGGCAGTAGCGGTCGTGAACCCTTGGAATTTCCTTTTCGGTCTTTGGACTTGGGCTTTAGCGTTTTTACGAATTCCACCGATCCCAAAACAGTAAAAAATACCCCCGGGTACCCAGAGACCCCCATAATTCGTCTTAACATATCTCAAACACACCTAGGGCAACCATGAGTGAGCATTTCCATGCTAAGGTGCTTAAGTGTAAGACGAGTGTTCCCCATGTATGTCGTAGGGATTTTGCACTGCTGGGCTTACCAGACTGTTCAAGCTTCGTGGTGTGGTGATAGAAGAGTGTCTGATTCGGGCTGTTGCCAAATTCTGAGACAAGAGTCGCCGTGTATTCCGCTTTGGCTAGGACATGATAGAGTTGTGTCCCACTGTTGATGAGTTCAACACCTTCTTGAATGCTAAATTCATACAGGGTGTTGCCATGGTTTCCCTTGATGATGCTGTCTTGAAAGAAGTTAGCAGAATCCTTTTTCTAGCCGAAGGTCAGGTCAACTTCTTCCTGAATCAAAACAATCATCTGGATCTAACAAAAATCATTGACCGAACTTCCTGGGCAGCTTAGAACAACACCCAGGGAGGAAGACTTTGATTGGATGGAGGAGCGTAATCATGCCCTTGCTCTTTTGATGACACATGAGTTCCTACTGGTAGGACCTTGTGGTGTTTGTCCCCTGCGAATTGGTGCGTTAGTAGCCCGATTTTTCGATGAAAAGAGTCCTATTCCTGTCACATTGGGTGAAACCCTCAATTGCTTGGATTTATTGACAGATAATCCCATGGCCCCCATGACCGGTTCCCCTCTCCTACTTCAGGTATGTGTTTATTCCCCCTATCTCTCCATCGTCACTGTCATTGCGTTGACCCTTCTCTCTCTAGTAGATGTGGCTGTGTGAACACCTTACATTGATTGAATGACCTCGGTTGATCCCACAAACTATGTCCGTCGTGGTTTTTTAGTCTCCTTCAACACTATCCGAAACTAGGTCATCTACATGAAGGACCTCAAAGCTGAAGAAATCACCTGGTTCTGTCTGTGGCTTGGGATGCACGAGGTAGTCATCTGAACCCTGTGCAATGATTGGTTCACACTCCCAGGTTAGAAGGATCTACATACTATCATTCGAACAGGATTCTAAAGCAGTTTGACTTAGAACAGACAGTTCCCTCTGATATTCCAATTCCGACGACAGGGCCTATAAAGGCTGCAGCCTTGAAAGCTATCAAGGGGGGTTGGGCTTTTCCTTTAAGGGAGACAACTGGCAGTGAATTTGAGATTTAACCCCCCACGTCCTACTTAGAATGGTTGAAGAGAGATGTGGCTGCTTCAGAGAGGTCTTTGCGTCTATCAAGGGAGGTGTTTCTGGAAGGACCCGTGCCTTTGGGATTTGAGTCTCTTGGATGTCCTATCAAAAAGGGCAAAGATGAGGAGGGCGAGCCGAGTCGAAAGAAACACAAGAAGAATTGAGTCCCATCCTAGCAGTTGTCTCTTTCCATTCATAATGCATGCGAATAAATGAGTGAAGAAAATTCCCCTTTATCTGTTTTAATCTCTAGACCAATACTCAATAAACGGAACCGGACCCGGTTCAGGCTTCCTACGTTTCCATGGCTTGTCATCATTTTGCTTTTTCATTTTCTTTTTCTTTTTTTTTTTTTTTGGGAAAGCTCGTGAAATCAGGTTCACGTAGTTCTTTTTACATGTGCTTCGTTAGTCCCAAAAATTCCCTCTCCTCAGGTCTTCTCCATGCGACTTGTAACTTGACTTCATTTCCTTAGGCCGCTTATTGTAAGACTTCAAAAGCTCTTTTTTTTTTTTGGTTAAACCTTTTTTCTTCTTCTTCTTTTCCCCTCTTTTTTTTTTTTTTTTGACTAGTCTTCCCTTCTGGGCTTTGTGATTTTGCGGCGGAGAAAGCCTGACGTTCTCTATTGGATTAGGCCTTGGAATTTTTGGGCGTTGAGTTGATATTCTCGCTCTTATTAGTATTAGTCCTAGGTTCACTTTTCACAAATTTTATGGAATTTTGTCCAGCTCATCATACTCACACATATTATGCATGCATCAAGAAATTGCCTATGACCATATCTGAAAGAGAAAGTGCTTTATTTATTGGAAAAACAACATAGCTACGACTCGCCTATTGCCTTCTTTTAAATCCCAGATTTTTTTACTAGGCATCCCATGTGGACTAATGCCCACCTATTCAAGTAGCCTCATCCCCCTCAAAGAGATACTTGCAACAAAAGGCGTCATCTTCTTTGCCTCTTTCTTCTTCTTCCGGATCTTCCACCTCTTCCGGATAGCTGTCGAACCCCGACTTCCTGATCTTTATGATGTTGCATACCTATGGTTTGGGGAATCCACAAGAGGGGAAGTCCTCTCCTTCTTTTATAAAATAGCCATTCAGTGTCATGTAGTAGGGGTTTATGGGGAAGTCCCAATCTCGCTTCTTCTTCCGAGCTAGTGCCCTTACATGGTCCCTCTCTTTTTGCCTCTCTAGATCCATTGGGGTTGGAGTGTATCCGAGGCCGAAGGGTGATATGGCTTTTGAAACTTTAAGAACTTCCAACATCCCTTGTTGTTTATTCCCTAATCCCATGATCGGGAAGTACCTCATCTTCTCCATAATCCCCATGATTGATGTATTGCCGAATGGATGGTAATAGGGAGGTCTACTGACAATCTTATCTGTTGAGATGGCGATGACAGATTCGAATACAAAGCCTTATAGAGTCACCTCCTCATCCCCTTCAATCCCGAACACTAGCTTGATGCTCTTCTCGATTCCCCCTTGATTGTGACTTCCCCTCCTTGATAGGGAAACCGTAGCAATTGACGCAAGGTGGATGCTACAGCTCGAGCTTGATGTAACCAAGGTCTCCCAAGAAGTAAGTTGAAGCTGGATGCGATGTCAAGCACTTGGAATTCTATAACAAAAGGAGTAGGCCCGATGATGACTTCCAATTTTATCAACCCCAAGACTTCCCTTCGAGCATTGTCATATGCTCTAACCATCGTTCGAGAGGGCAAGAACTCTGTAGCCCCAAATCCCAACAAGCTTGCAGTTTTCAGGGGATATACATTCAGAGCCGATCCGTTGTCTATCAATACCAAAGGTACTTGGTTTTCTTTGGCTTGGATGGTGATGTATAATGCCTCAACATGAACTCCCTTGTCCGAGCGCAAGTCCTTATCAGAGAAGGAGAATTGGTTATCAGTTTCCACTGAAGCTATCATGTTAGCCAGTGTCTCAGGCACGGTGTCAATAGGGACATGGGCTTTCCTCAAGGTTTGGAGCACCTTTTCTCTATGTGGGCAGGAGGACATCAGCAAGCCCCAAATTGAGATATTAGCCTGAGCATTTTTCAGTTGCTTAACTACCATATCTTCTACAAGGTCTGTTGCTTCTTCAGATTCTTCTAAACGAAAAGGAGTTTTCCTTACTACCCTTCCAGATCGGGTGATAATGCCAACTTCTTCATCTGAATCCACATATCCACTGAGGTTGAGCACAAAGCATTCATGTTTAGGTACGAGCTCTACCTCCATGATATCAATCTCTTCGTGCAAGGGTAGTGGTTCAACTTGGTGTTAGGCCTCTTGGGTAAGACTTTCTCACTCCTTTCTATCATATCCTGGATTTTATGGTGGAGTCGGGAGCAATTACCAGTAATATGCCCAGCAATCTGATGGAATTCTCAGAATTTTTTGGGGTCCCCCCTGAGAGGTAAGTTGGGCCTTGGGTCTAAAGGATGCAACAGGCCCTTCTCCATACAGTTCTTGAACATCTTCCCCAAAGATATAGAGAGAGGGGTGAAATCCCTGGGCTTTGATCCAAACTGTAATGGCACCTGGACAACAACATGATTCACCTCAACAGACCTCTTTCCTTCAGCTACATTAAAACTTCTCTTAGGTGTAGGGACATCCACAGAGGCCTTGATTTTCCCGGAGCTGATTGCAACCTCTAATTGTATCCCAGCACCAGTAAGTGCTTTAAGGTTAGCATAGTAGTTTCAAACCATGCGATCATAGTAGCTGGTTAGAGGTTCTTAATCACCATCTGCACTTGGTCCTCTTTAGTAGGTCTATTCACCATCAATGATTCCTTGCCACACCATCTCGAGATATAGGCGAAGAAGGTTTGCTGGGCCTCTTGTTTAGTTGTCTCAAGGTCCCTCTTGGTTACATCCTCTTCAATGTGATAATTGTACTGATTCACGAACTCCTTACAGATTTCAACCCATTTGCTCACCTTGCTTTCATCCAAGGTCATGAACCATTTCAAGGCCGCTCCCGATAGAGTCCTTTGAAATAGTTGACCATCAACTCTGATCCTATCCCCATGGGCTGCAACATCCTTATATACATCTTCAGATGAGTTGTGGGGCATCCCATTCCATTAAACTTCTCAATGTCGGACATTTTGAATTTCTCACGCAGCCGGGCTCTGGGGAACAGGGACAAGCGGTCCAAGTTCCAATCATCTTCCTTCCTCCTCATGGGTTTCAATAGCCATTCCACCATTTTAAGTCTCTCCTCATCTCCCTTGGATTCTTGTGTCACTGAGTCCTCGTCCTGGATGACCACCACCTTGCCTGTGTTCTTTGTTTTTCTGCCTTCGTTTTCAAATTTTTATTTAAGTTTCACATTTGGCTTCTGCGTCGAGCCAAATCACAAAAACCCCGAAAAAGAGGCAAAGCTAATTCAACCCCCCCCCCCCCCTCTCTCTCTCTCTCTCTCCTTAGCCTTTTCCGGGCCAACAATTGGTAGCGGAGCTGCGTTCTCAATCTAATGGATTAACCTCCAGAGAGAAAGTTTATGGCTTATGAAGGTACGAGTGTCAACAAAGCTCCATACTTTGATGGAGTGAACTTTGACTATTGGAAGTTTAGAATGAAGATCTTTTATTGAAGGGAAAGATCATGAGATGTGGAATATTGTTTAGAGTCCCTATGCCAGACCTTAAAGAGACATGCACTTCTGGTCTGAAGATGAGCTAAGGAGAGCTAAGCTTGATGCACAAGAAAAAAAAATACTACTATGTGGTATAAGTGAAAGTGAGTTTCAAAGGGTTAGTTTTTGTGGTACAGCCTATGAAATTTGGAGGCTCCTTTGTGTCACACATGAAGGAACCCAACAAGTAAAGGAGTCTCAGCTCAATTGCCTAATGAGGGACTATGAGCTCATCCAAATGGCTGCTCGAGAAACTGTGCAGGAAATGGATACATGCTTCACCATTCTTTGCAATGGTTTTGCCCTGCTTGGTAGGCCCGTCACTCATAGAGATAAAAAGGCAAAGATCCTTAGATCTCTACCTAAGAAGTGGGAGCGAAAAGTCACAGCTATAGAAGAAAATCAGAATCTTAATACTCTCACTTATGATGAGCTCATCGGCAAGCTTACAGTTCATGGTTCTAAACTAGAACCAAAAGAAGAAAAGAAGAAAGATTTGGTTCTTAAGGCGGACCAAAAGTCCTGTGATGAGTACAATGATGTGGATATGGCACTTATCACCAGGAAGTTTGTCAAATTTCTTCGAAAGAGAAGGCGAATGAAAGGAAAGGGTTTCCAAGGTGCCAAATCGACTGAACAAAAGAAAGACTCACTGGTGTGTTTTGGCTGCAATCGACCATGTCATATCAAGTCAGAATGTCCACATCAAAAAGCCAAATCTGATTTCCCAAGGAGCAAAGGGGAGAAAGCTATGCCAGCATGGGATGATTTGAATGCATCAAGTGACTCTGATTCTGATGAAGCAGTAAATCTATGCTTAATGGCTCGAGAAGATACTAAGGTAAACGATTCTCTTGATTACACTTTTGATGAACTTCAAGATGCATTTGAAGAATTACATGACAAGTATGAGCAAGCACTTAAGAAGAATATTTCATATAAGGAACGTATTGATCTGCTTGAATTTGATCATGCATCTCATAAAACTGCATATGAGACTCTTGAGCATGCACATACTGAAAGTTTGTCTATTTGTGAGTCATTAAAGAATGAGAAACTTGCTGCTCAAAACACATATAAAGACCTTAAGAAAAAGCTAGCTAGTAATTTGAGCAAATGTGAAATGATGATTCAAAAGAATGATGCTCTAAAGGTTGAAGTAGAGTGAAACGCCCGTGTCCCAAAAGTGAAGACATAGGTTAGTGGAAGTCATGGCCAACCTTGGCCCATCTCCCACTTAATCATGTCAAGACATGATAATGCCTCCACTAGACTTTCCAGCACAACACACACCATAATGTCTGATCTCTGGTCAATAATTCACCTAATTATTGTACAAAACGACCCTGGTTCAACCATGGTCCAACCACGGTCCAACCACACCCGGTCCAACCATGGTCCAACCACGGTTCGACCATCTGCTCGAATCATCGGTTCTATGTGTGTGACCCTGTAGGCACTTGTAACGTCCGTTAATGATTGTAAAATCTCATTTTACAATCATAAACAAAGAGCGGCGTCTAGCAACACATCATTGCTACCCGAACGACAAGATCAGTACTGATTCTCTATGCCTCGTAAGTATGTCATCGTCCCTTCGTCCCATTATAAAGATTAAACCGAGACATGGAATATGTCAATCTCGTATATGTTTAATCTCGGTTTCTTGATCCTCGAGTTAACTGTGTAAAACGGATACCAATGATATCAACATATCATAATCCGAGCACGGCCGTGCATTTACAGTTCAACTCTATCAAGAAACCATCCGATAATATACCCGTTATATGGGTTGGACGAATCCCCTCTTGATCAATCAAAACCCACTACATACTCGGCATATACCCAATGATTACCCTTATGTCCACCCAGTTACGGGTGACTAGGAATAATATCAAAGTACATGATTCATATGTTGGATACCTTGACGATCTCAGGTCGGAGGACAATCACATCTATAAGAACCACTAATGACATACATATAACGTTCCATGTAGTGTTCTTATGTGGGTCGGTCCAGTCCACAAGTTCTCCAACTTGTACCCGTATGTAGAATTCATATCACATATAAATTCTCAACATACGCTAGTCTTAACTTATTATTACAACCCATCCGTAATAATAACCGACTAGGGACATTTAAGAATATACATATCAAATATATATATATACTAGGGTTATAAGTATGTGCAAGCGTTTATCTCATAAACGATACTTATTGGAATAACCTTAAAGTGTATGTACATGACTATAAATAAACATCCATGATTGGCTTTTGGGCATATTACTAACAATCTCCCACTTGCACTAAAGCCAATCATCCATGTATCTTATACATGTGGATCTAGCATGACCATCATGCTTCAGTTGCATGAGAAGATTAGACAATGTATCTGCTACATTGTTCCCAGAAGGAACTATACACAGCCTTAGTTGTAGAGTCGGTAGCTGTTCTTGCTTGGAACTCTTCCAGCTCACAGTACCACCTCCAAGACAAAACACATATCCTTATTGCGATCTAAAATCATCCCTGTCAGTTTGGAAGCTGGCATCTTTGTAACACTTTACAACAAGCCCATCAACGCTTCCGTAAACCAGGAATGCATCCTTAGTGCTTCTCAAGTACTTAAGGATATTTAACCGTTATCCAGTGACTTTCACCGAGATCAGATTGGCATCTGCTTGTGACACTCAAAAGCATAAGTGACATCCGGCCAAGTACATTGCATGGCATACATGATAGATCCTATTGCAAACGCATAAGGAATCTAACCCATCCGCTCTCTCTCCTTAGTCATACTAGGATACAGATTCTTTGAGAGAGCTATGCCATGTGACATGGGCAAGAAACCGTTCTTGGTATCTTTGCATGCTAAACCTCTTTAGCATCCTGTCAATATATGTACTCTGACTTAGCCCGAGAAGCCTTTTGGATCTATCTCTATAGATCTTTATGCCTAACACTTAGGCAGCTCCTCCTAAGTCCTTCATTGAGAAATTCTTTCCTAACCAAGTCTTTACAGACTTTAGTGTCGGAGTGTCATTCCCAATAAGTAGGATGTCGTCAACATACAACAACAAAAAAAACAATAGTGCTCCCACTAACCTTCTTGTAAACACATGAATCATCTTCACTTTTAATGAAACCAAACTCTTTGATTACTTCATTAAAACGAAGATTCCAACTCCTAGAAGCTTGCTTTAGTCCACAAATGGACATTTGCAACTTGCATACCTTATCTCATAGTCATGGCATCCAGCTATAGCCAATAGAATTCGGATAGATTTAACTATGGCGACTGGTGTGAAGGTTTCATCATAGTCAATACCATGAATTAGCTTGAAACCTTTCGCAACCAATTGCCCTTAAAGGTAATCACATTACCATCCATGTCGGTCTTTCACAAAGACCCACTTGCACCCTATAGGTTTTACCCTTTCAGGTGGATCAAACAAGGTCCATACCTTGTTTTGATACATGGATTTCATTTCCGAATTCATAGCTTCAAGCCACTTCTTGGAGTCTAAACCCGTAATGATCAGCTGATAGGAAGTGAGCTCATCCTGACTTATGAGCATCACATCTCCAATATGAGTTATGAGAAATCCATATTTCTCAAGCTCATACCGAGTCCTATCCGACCTACGCGGTCCATGTGTTTTAGGTACAGGATTCTCTTCCACAACAACTTGCGGATCCTGTCCTTTGTTCCATCTCAGCCTCTTTATCTCGAACTTCTTCGAGTTCTATTATCCTCCCACTGATTTTTCTAGAAATAAACACTCTTTCTAGAAAATAGCAGTCTGAGCCACAAACACTTTTGTGCTCTATGAGATTATAGAAATAATACCTTTAAGGTATCATACAAAAGGCACTTGTCGGATTTAGGGTCGAGTTTATCCGATGCTTCACGTCTCACGTAAGCATGATAACCCTAAACCCTCATAAAAGACAAGTTGGGACGCTTCCCAGTCCATATCTCATATGGTGTCTTTTGACCGATATAGATGGAACACGGTTAAGTGTAAATACAGCATTCAATAATACATGTCCCCAAAAGGAAGAAGAAAGGTTAGCTTGACTCATCATAGAACGAACCAAGTCCAACAAGGTTCTGTTCCTCCTTTCGGATACAACATTCCATGGAGGCGTATCCGGTGGAGTAAGTTGTGATACTATACCACAACCCTTTAGATGATCAAGAAGCTCTCGGTATAAGTATTCACCGCCTTGATCTGATCGAAGCATCTTTATACCTTTCGAGTTGATTCTGTACTTCATTCTTGAATTCTTTGAACTTTTTCAAAGGATTCTGACTTGTGTCTCATTAGATCCACATAGCCGTATCTACTGAAGTCATCAGTAAATGTAATGAAGTATTGAAAACCATCTCTAGCCTGTGTAGACATAGGTCCGCATACATCAATATGTATTAGACCTAGCAAGTCCAAGGCTCTTCACCTTTACCCGTAAAGGAAGCCTTAGTCATTTTGCCTAACAAACGAGACTCATATGTCTCATATGATTCAAAATCAAATGAGTCTAAAATCCAACTTTATGGAGTTTAGAAATACGAGTCTCGTCTATATGGCCCAAACGACTATGCTAGAGATAAGTTTCACTAGAATCATGTAATCTAACCTTCTTCGTATTAATGTTATAGATAGGCGTCACTAGGTTTAGAACATACAAACCATCATTTAAAATGCACCATCATAATCAATTTCATTGAAATAAATAGAACAACAATTGTTCTTTATTAACAATGAAAAACCTTTCTTGTCCAAACAAGACACAGAAATCAAATTCCTGCTTATGGTAGGTACATAATAACAATGGTCTAGTTCTAAACCAAAATACTAGGTAAGGATAGATAGTAAGTCTCTACGGGTAATGTTG